>JAPVRG010251367.1:0-14923 GCA_029783565.1 Rhagoletis cerasi
TTAGTAGTATAAATTCGTCATCTAAAAATAGGTGAGCCGCCCACTCCTGACTACAGCCCCTGTTAATTTATTTCACAGACCGTTTACCAAATTCAATGAAGTCGTTATAAATTATCAAGCCAGTTGATCGCTAGGGATGCTAAGGATAAATATATGTATCGAAACCAAAAAACATCGATGTTTTAATCGATGTTTACAAATGCGTTAAGGTACGTTCCCACACCACGTAATCCGTTAAAATGGCACATTCTTAATTGGATTCAAGAGTTTATTGATGTTTTTTTTTATTTTTTTTCTTCATTTCCTCCCTTTCTTTGCTTTGGGTTTTTCCATTATCTTTTGCTCTGACAGCTGAGTTCGATAAATTTCCGAGAAAAATTAGAGAAGACAACGATTTTTTCGTTATTCGCAAGATAATTGGATCTGAATCAACTACCCATGAAGTGATTCGCCCTCAAAATTTTGTATGGGCGAATCACGTGTTTCGGTTCGTGATTGGGGCGCCAATTAAGAATGGGAGAGCGAATCAAGAATAGGAGAGCGAATCGCTTGCCATGAAAACATACTTTAAATAATTCGCGAATTACCGTTTCTACGGCGCATTCGTAATTCGTTTGGCAGGTCTTCTTTTTTTTGTTGGGTAAAATCACATTTTGGTTATAAATGAAGTGTTCGAGACTTAAATATTAACTTTGCATTAATTATTTACTTTGTATTGTAAAATAGTGGTGCTTGCGGTGTAAACAAACGCTCAGCTGACGAGCCCGCTTTCAATAACTTTTTTCTCAAAAGCAATTACAAATACAACGACGCGTTCTTGCGCGATCTTGTATATTTGGTTCATGGAAATATGGAAATGTTCCAAAAGCAGTTTTACCCATCGATTAGTATTTGATTTGCGATGTGGCAGCACGCCCACAAAATCGCTGATAAAGGTGAGTAACTCAACAAGTTTTCAGGAGTTGACTCAATGATTCCAATTTACTTTAAGCAAATAACGTAAATCTATAAGAAGGGACAACTCGTTAACGTACCGTTGACAGTATCTGAAAACTTTGCAACAGGAATTCGTGTCCGTTTTGATAGATTTACGATCTTTGGCCGGGGCTATCAACTGTTTTACTGAGTTAAATTTAGACAGGAGTCTGAGTTACCAATTCCCTGTTGGGAGTCAACTCAATAACTCGAGTCTAAGTTGAGTTAACCACCGCTATTCGCTGAAAAAATTCGGAATAGCAAAAGAAAAGTGACGCGCTTCTGCGAGAATTGTACAATTTAATTGTGAAATTGTTGCATTTCAGATAAAGAAATTCTCTTGACGGTAATATTTTCACTCTATTATATTAGTAAAACAAGTTTGTCATTGGAAAAGCAATTTCCAACAAAATATATGCCTTTGCCAGCTTGAAAAAAAATGGCGTCTCGTGGCGCTTTGCATTGCCGATGAAAACCGAATAACCTAACTTCTTTGAATTTTTTCCGGGTCTTAGAGCACGATACTCAATTTCTATTAAAAAATGGCTGACAATGATGATCTTTTGGATTATGAGGATGAGGAGCAGACCGAGACCACTGTTGCCGAGGTCCCAGAAGCACCAAAGAAGGACGTGAAAGGCACATACGTGTCAATTCACAGTTCGGGCTTTCGTGATTTTCTGCTGAAGCCGGAAATTTTGCGTGCAATAGTTGACTGCGGTTTCGAGCATCCGTCTGAAGGTAAGAAAATGTAAATTGGGCTATTTTTGTAATTAGGAACTCAAGTTTGTGCGCTTTATAAATGATGATACAATTGATAGGGACACCAGATACATATGTATATGATTGATTTGTCAAATTTAAATCTGAAAATTTGCATCTACTATAGAAATCGAGCTAAAATAAGCTAAGTAAACTTTTCGCTCATACACATGTATTTATGTTTATTACAGTGCAACACGAGTGTATACCACAGGCCGTGTTGGGAATGGATATTCTTTGCCAAGCCAAGTCGGGTATGGGTAAGACTGCTGTTTTCGTGCTTGCAACTTTACAGCAGCTAGAACCGACTGAAAATGTGGTATACGTGTTGGTTATGTGTCATACTCGTGAATTAGCATTCCAAATTAGCAAGGAGTACGAGCGATTCTCCAAGTACATGCCAGCTGTAAAGGTAGATACCAAAAAATATTAAAATTTTATTGTATACCAAAAACATAAATTTTTGAATATTTAAGGTTGGAGTATTCTTTGGCGGCTTATCCATTCAAAAAGACGAAGATTTGTTGAAGGGTACAACGCCGCACATTGTTGTTGGCACACCTGGCCGTATCCTTGCCTTGATACGCAACAAAAAACTTAATTTAAAGCATTTGAAACACTTTATTCTTGACGAATGTGACAAAATGTTGGAACAACTTGGTAAGTTTGAAAAGTCTGAAGACCTTATTCATAAATAATAAAAAAAAAAACTTAAAAAGCTTTAAAAAGTGACATTTTTTTTGCTTATGAATTTGGATGTAAAGTTAAAATTTTGTATTATGGATTTTGATGCTTAATGAAATTAAGTACTCTCATATTCTTAATCAAATTTCAGATATGCGTCGCGATGTACAGGAGATATTCCGCAGCACTCCGCACGGAAAACAAGTAATGATGTTTTCCGCTACGTTGAGCAAGGAAATACGCCCGGTGTGCAAAAAATTCATGCAAGATGTAAATATCCACGTGTCCATTCTTCTACTTGTTCTACTACTACTAGTTATACCACTAAGCTTTATCCCAATTGCTGAACTGCCACAACATAAACGCCACAACACCATTAAACAGATAAAATCAAAAATCTTAAAACTAATAAAAAGCATAAAGTATAAAAGAATACAAATATATCATAACCTAAAAATATGAAATCCACTATAAATGAAAAAAATACTATAACATAACGGTTATTTAAAGGCCATAATTATAGTAATGCGTCACTTGTTGCGTAATGTAGAATGTAGAGTAATTGATCTCGATTATTCTTTGCAAAGCGACGTGGATCATTGCGACTGCAGCAGTATTCCTCAAAAATTCATGGGAATAGCTTTATGCTGTTACATCCAACAATTTGCGACGTGATTTGAAATATGTTCCAACATGGGAAAACATTATTCACTTAATCGATCATTTACAAATGGAAAGAGATATGCCTTATTTTGGGGATTCATCTGTCAGCCAAGCACTAAACGGAAATAGGTCTAAACTTTCCATTGGGGATCGCTTCAATGTTTGTGTGCTTGTACCTGCACCAGTAGCCTGTTTCGAATCTAATGAGATGTGGTGGTTGTGTGGCCGTATGTAATTATAGCATATAAATGTTTCTAAATTTGCTAAGTCTAATATTGGACGTCAGTGAATGAGCTAAAGGCGCCCCATCTGTCTATTGACAATTCAGCGGCAGGATGATTCCTATTATGCTGGTTATCATAAATTGTAAGTTTAAATATTCTTTATTTAATTTTATATTGCAGCCCATGGAAGTTTATGTGGATGACGAAGCTAAATTGACATTGCATGGATTACAACAGCATTATGTTAAGCTGAAGGAGAACGAGAAAAACAAAAAATTGTTTGAATTGTTGGATGTACTCGAATTCAATCAAGTATGCATCTATTTGAAATTAATGTGTTTGAATTAATGTATTTGAATTCTAATTATGCAATTAAATAAAAACAGGTAGTAATTTTCGTAAAATCAGTTCAACGATGCATGGCTCTAGCTCAGTTACTAACCGAACAAAATTTTCCCGCAATTGGCATACATCGTGGTATGACCCAAGAGGAGCGTTTAAATCGTTATCAACAATTCAAGGATTTCCAAAAACGCATATTGGTAGCCACCAATCTCTTTGGTCGTGGTATGGATATCGAACGTGTGAATATTGTATTTAACTATGATATGCCGGAAGATTCGGATACATATCTTCATCGTGTGGCTCGTGCTGGTCGTTTTGGTACCAAAGGTTTGGCTATAACCTTTGTTTCGGATGAGGCGGATGCTAAAATTTTGAACGAAGTGCAAGACAGGTTTGATGTCAACATCACTGAATTACCGGATGAGATAGATCTATCATCATATAGTAAGTATTTTTGTGATTTTCAACAGAAAATATTTAAGCTTGATAATATAAAATGTTTGTTTTGCAGTCGAAGGACGATAAAATATTTAAAATCTACATGAGTACTACTAATAAAATGGGCTACTTTATTGTAAACCTAACGTAATCTAGAGTGTATTACTTAAATAAAAGTCCCGAAACCAAATGAGACATATTTTATTTTAAGACGCTTGCTAATAAGTAAACATAGAATAAAAGAAGATAAACTAAAGAATAGTAATGAGTTTTATTTTTTAAAACAAGGGATTTGTGTCAAAGTCGTAACATTGAACATTTTCATGCGATTTGCGGCCCTATACGCCAATCAGAGAAGGTAAAGGGAAGAGAAGGGCTGGAAATTCTGAATGGCCAACTAAACTGGCGAGACTCATTTCACCACGCCAACTTTTTCACCTGCATTTAACAGCGAGAGCATCAAAATTACCAGTATATGAATAAAATGAAAAATTAGAGACTATTTTATTTCGACGATGAGAAAATGGCTGCGAAGGGTCTTTTCTTTAAAAAAAGCATACCTACGCTTGTTTTTCTTGATCTATGAATTTTAGTAATTTTGCTTGTTTCACCAAATGTTCATGCTTTATACCTACACTTCAATTTCAATAGCAAAATTTCCGTAGCAAGATTATTTGAAGATTTATAATACATAATATGCACATATATACAGTGGACGACAAAAGTCTACGTACAGCGAATTTTTCACAATATATAGTTTTTTTATTTTAATTTCTTTTATAAAAAATTTAGCTCATACTACAATAAAATACATACAAATAGAATCTCTAAGCTTTTTGCAAAACTCAGGAAAATTCAATACATTTTCATAAAAATTGGCAACCTAATTGGATTTTTTAGATAAATTTTGTGTGTGCAGTTTTATACCCCTTCCATTCTAATATAACATAGTGCAAGTTTCAAATGGCCACAAAATATGGTAGATTTTTGGCAATTATTTTTGTTGACAGTGTCGTGCTTTTTCTTCAATAGAAAGTAGGTTCGACAATCTTTTTATAGAAAACATATGGTGCTTCTGACTTTTACAAAATACAGACCCACCAGATCGGTGTTTTCATGTTTTGGTGGCTTTTTGAATACAAAAATATATAAAATCCATAGAAAAAGTGGAGAGTGGTAGCATCGCTACCATTTGAATTTTTAGAAACAAAAAACGTAAACAAACAATTTCCAAACGAGGAAACAAATTCCGAACGAGGAAATTGCTTGTAAATACAATTTTGTAAATGGAAGCATCTCAAATATAAAAAAAACAACACGAATCCACAGCGCGTTGATAAAAAAAAACAAGGTGGAAAGATTTGCACTAAGTTGTGGTCATCTTTTATTCAATTTAAACAAAAAAGGGGTTCCAGTTCCGAAGCTGGCACAAAAGATTGTTAGTTGATTTTTATTTACAAATTGATTTGCCAAAAATGAAAGTCAGAGCTCTAGAAAACAAATTATTTATCTGGCAGCCCATGATTCCATAATATTATTGAATCATGTGGCAGCCTTATTTCCTAAGTTCCGTTATGTTATGTGTCAATATAACGGAACTTGTACTAAATCGCTGTCATTTCACGGTTTGCGAAATTCCTGAATTAAATTCGTATTTTAGCTATTTTATTTTGGTTTCGATATCGTTTCATTGACTTTACGGTAATGCAAATGGCGTTCCGTACAAATATGGATCGTATGCAGACAATGCATCTTATGTGTAAACGAGAACTTGAGCAATTGCAAGTAAATTTGTCTAGATTTCTCATCGACAGCGAGGTGGTCATGAGAAATGATATATTTAAGAGCTCTTGTAAAGAATCTGGGTTCCCATTGCACGCTAATGTGTTTGCGCTGATGGCCTACGACCGATACATGTCGCGCGTGGCTTCCGTAACAAACTTGGCGCGGAAATTTAACATCCATTTACAACTGCATAATTTGAATAAAATCTTGACTGGTGGTGATGTTGCTTTGAACATGCCACAGGATTCTTATTTACTCGAGGAATTCGTTGAATGGCATAAGGCATTAAGGGATAACGATGAGATTCAAGATTATGGTGGAGACTGGAAACCGTACCGTAGTAATGAGGAAAAGGAGTCAACCGCTGCAATAGCATTCGCAGATGCCGTTCACACAAACGCTGATAATAAGGTCAATGTATGCGACGACAGATTTCCTGTTGCGCGTAAAATAACTTTTGCCACACCGGAATCACTGACGCTTGAAGCATTGCCTTCATGTGTGCAGTTGCGGGATTTGTCCACATTCGTTGCTGGATTTCACTTTGCAGCTTTTATAACGTACATCGATAATATAGATACACTAACTTTTTATGCTTGTCAAATGCGCAACGATATGCTGTACGAATTAAGTAATATGCTCAATCTGCCCAAGAGCGTTCGAATACCTCCAACAAATATGGTTTTCGGTATTTCTATTAACAGTAAGAGTATCTTACGAGGAGTAATACAGACTCCAGAATGTGTATCTTATGATAGTACCGCGGATAATATGCATGTACTACTCATCGATTATGGCGAGCTGGTGCCTTTGAATAGCAATGAGGTGCAGTTTTATGATCTACCAAAAGTTTATAGGGATTTACCGGCACAGGCTATAAAATGTATACTATTGGGAGTAAAAGATTCATTCGAAGGGTGCAAGCAGACTGATGCATGTTTATTGAGCAAGAAGTTGAGAAAATATGAATTTAAAGAAGTAACTTTTGAAGTAGTTAGAAAAACGGGCCGGGTTTTATATGTATACATAATTGAAAGTCGAGAGATCGAAAATTTAGCAGCAGAGGTAAGTTCATATTAACAAGTTTCAGTAGTAGTTGTATCGTCTTAATGTCGTAAATTTAATTTTATAACGGCTAAAAATACTAGTAGCTGATGCACAACAACCCCAAAACATTTTTAATCGTTTTAAAAGTTAAAACATACGACATAATTTTTACAGTGAAATTAAGAGACGAAAATTGGTAATCAGGCAGGTTCTGCAATTCACTTCCGAGTGAATTTCAACCCCTGCCAATTCGAATTTAAAGCGGATTTGATTGAAATTCACTCGGAAGTGAATTGCAGAGACGAAAATTAGTAATATTCCGATTTATTTCTTATTGCAAGGAATGCAAAACGTGGGGTTGTGTAATCCTCGCCTTAGTAATTATAACAAATTCGTCTTAGTACTAATTGTCAACTTAAAATTACATTTATATAAATACATATACAAGGATTCAGACAGTTTCAGAAAAAAGAGAATGGCAAGATATTACTGACTATACAAAAGATAACTTTCCAATTCTAACGCAGTTGCTCTAGGATTAGTAATATCAAGGCCTAAAAAATCTGCGAAATAATTGTAATCAGATAAGGTTCTGTTTAAAGGTGCGTTCACACCATAAACCGTTCTGCTTAAGTCAACCCTAAAAACAGCAAACCTACGTAAATTACGGCTAGGAACATAAAAGTTATTTTAACCCTCTAACTGCCATTTCTTTAAAAGCCGGGTAAAAAGTAGCCCTCCTGGTAGAAGTTAATGGCTTAAAATGTTCTTTTGTCGCTGAATTTTACAATAGTTCCCACTGTAAAAAATTTGTGATTACCTTTGAAGTGGACTGGACTGCAGAAAACATTAGCCACCTCGTTTTCAAGAGGGCGGAGATTCCTCAATCCCCGAAGGCGCACAAATAAAGCTTTACGATCTTCGAGACTGACCTTACAGTATTCAAAAAGAATTGACCACCAGCACGTCAGATTTTTGTAATTTAACTGTACTGTACGACTGTTATGACACTTCAGCATCAATCCCCAAAATCTCTTTGGGGAATTTGTATGCTGTTACAACAACAACTGTTACGACACCATGTGAATCCTTTAAATATGTTTGTGAATGTGTTTTGTTTTTTAATTTCAGAATAAGAAAAGAACGAGCGTATCAAATAATCCTTTTGTAAATTCTTATGATGAAAATTCCAATGGTGATGATCCACCACAGAAAGCAAAATTTGGCAGCAATAATAACTTGAAATTTCTGCTAACACCTCGCATAGATGAAATCTCGAAAGATGAAAAAATTCAGTTGGAAGTTATGCATATTGCTCGACCTGATTGTTTCTACGGACAAATTCTCAAAGACAAGACTGAACAGTTGGAACAATTATTTTGGAATACCGACGAAATACTACTTGAACAAAAGTTGACCAAACCACCCAAATTAGGTGATGTAATATTGGCGCAGTATGCAAAAGACGAATTTTGGTATCGTGCTAAGGTCATTGATATGGTTGATGACGATACTTTCAAGGTAAACTTGCTTTTAATACTGGTTCTTTATTTGGGTTAATGATTTTCGTTTTTCTTTAAAGGTATTTTATGTAGATTATGGTAATACAGAAATGGTGCCACTAAAGAGTATGGCCAGATGCAACGATGAACAGGAAGTGGAACCGTTTCGCGCAGTTCTTTGTCGTTTACATGGAGTAATTGATCTGACTAACGGTGATAAGTCACGTTTTGAGCAAGCTGTGCAAATGTTAGTGGTTACCTTATTGAATCAACGTCTCGAAGTGCAGGTCATACAAAAAGTTAACGATGAAGAGTTAACTGTACGTTTGCTGGATAAGGAATTTGCCGAAACAACACAAATGCTGGTCAATTTGGGATTTGCTAAGGAAATCTGAGTAGCGTACATACGTAATTCATTTTTGTCGTTTTCGTGTGTACAACTTAACAAAGTTAATTATAATTTTTTATTTGTATTACAGACGAGTGAAGAATCACTAAAAATTGATTGTTGAATAAATGGAATTTCAATGAAATAGTTATGCTCTCTCTAAATCCGTATACGATTACCCTTATATTGAACGACAATATTTTGGAAAGTGAAAAAATAATCATAATTTCATGATTAAAAAAACAGTGTTTCTCGCAACAATCGGCAATACGTAACCACAACGACCAATATTTATGAATATACATATATCTGACAGGGATGTAACTCCAGAGTCATTGCCCAAACTCTTTAGTGAGAAAAACTATCTGATTTTGTGAATAAAAGGTGAGAGCGTAGTTATCACTTTGGTATATGACCAAAATTTGTTAAAAATTTTTCGTTTTGCTAAAATAGTTAATTTTTAAAGTCCAACTCACTTATTTGTTTTTAATATTGAATAACTAATTAAAGAAACTTAACTTGTTTACATGTATTTGTTAAAATATGTAAAGTGCCTGCAAATTTCAACAAAATTTTAATTATCTCTAGATTATTCAAAGTTATTTCTCTCTGAGTGTTTGTGCGGTTCTCAGCGCGCTATATTAACAATAGATTCATTGCGTACTAAGCGCATTCTGAATGCATATCGCACATATTCTTTAAAAGTGCATTAACTCAAAATTCCCCACTTGGCAGAAAACTCACACAACTAATTCTGGGCTCACGTTAATCATAAAGGGAAGGGAGTTTTTATAATTGTAACAATAAAAATTAACCAAACAGTTTGGGGACTGTTGCTGAAGTGACACCTCCTTGACCAGATATAAATCTGGGTCGTTCCGGTTACATAGACCCGACTGTCGAGGAGACGATGGAGAAGGAAATCTTTGTTGTGGTTTTTTGCAACAAATTACGAAAAAAATCGCGCATGCTTTTGCTGTGTATATGATCAGAGAACATTATTATCAAATATGATAATTTTTCAGATAATACACTTTTGTAGAAAGTGCGTGATATGTGAGTGGTATACAGGGTGTCCCACAAGTAACCTGCCAAACTTGAGGAGAAGGTAGGTGGGGTGGTGAGCTCCCTGATGAGCACAAATTTTTCAGGTAAAAGTGTCACCGTTTTTGAAGTATTGAAATTTTTTTAAATTAATGCAGTATTTTCTTTAACTGCATGTAAAAAAATTTTTTTTAATTAGTTTGGCAGGTTACTTCCGGGACACCCTGTATATACACATATGTACATATGTATAGCTGTGTGTAAAATTTGTTTTTTGATTCATTTGTTGTATATCGTGCTCAGCACTTGGCATACGGTCCAAAGTTGAAAAACTGCTACCGCAAAAGTGCTGGGTATATTTTCCCTTTACTGTTTGTTGGTCTCCCGCCGACTCTCGCTCTCTCTCGGTCACTTTTTCCCGGCTGTAGCCCACAATATGTTTAGTACAAATTTAATTGTTGATTTGCGTGGACGTTTGACTGGCTCTGATGTGTTCCACCGCTTTTTCATACGAAACAATTCACTTTTTTTTCTTTGATTCACGTAAAAAACCGTTTCGGTTATTTTCTTTTCCACTTCGCAGCTGCAGTGTTCTCCAAATCTTCACCTCAGTCACATAGCTTTTGCTGCTGACAACGTTTTCCTTTACGAATAAACACATATTACATGCATACATGTGTACATATGTGTGAAGATTCTTCGTAATTATTGGAAAATTTGTATAATAAAATCCGAAAACAAATCGCAAGAAGAGTGGCAAATAAAAATTTTAATAACAAAAATCTATGTGTGAAAGGCTTATGGAAGTGTTATTAGTGCAATCAACTCACAACAAATAATTAATTTGCTTGCCTTAAGAGAACATAAATTTACATGCTATTGTATGTAAATATATACATATGTATATACTTAGCATAGAACGTGCAGTGTCGTCGCAGCCGTCAATTTTGTACCCACCTATTATGTAGTGTGATAATAAATGGCTTTATATATTCAATGATACAGTTACAAAAGAAAGTTTTAAGTCGTTATATAAAACTGGTTTACTTATTCGAGATTTATTTATAAACTCGTGCTAATACAAATTGATGCTGACACATTTGAATACATTGCAACACAACAACAATACATTGCATAGAACTATTTAAATAAGTCAAGCACTACGACGACTTTGGCTAGCGTTTTGGTGTAACGAAGTGGTTGAAAAGTTCAATGATATTGCAGTGCTTCCTATTGCTTCCCATTGCATTGTAAATACTTATACAGCAAAACACAAAAAAAAATTAAAAAAAAAACTGCTTGGTTCAACGTTATCATTTCACAATGCCAGACAAGGTAAAGTACAAAAACAAAAACAAATACACTATTACATACAAAGTTGCTAAAGAAAAAAGAAGGGAACAAGAATATGTATACTATATAATTTATTTATTTACATACATGGGTTTGGTAAAAATGGGGTACTTTTTTATTAGAAAATTGTACCAGAGACCGAAAATAACCGAGTCATTTATCAAAGTGGCGCCAATTGCTATTTTTTTCTGTTATAAAAAATAAATCACACAAAGTTTCTAGCTTATATGCTTGGATTGGACTTAATTTGATTAGTTGTATATTTTTTACGTTTCGAATAGAACTTTTAATTTATTTTTTGTGTTTTAAGTGCAACGGTAACCAGCAGCCGGATTCCAACACTCGCTATCGCTCATTTTGATCGCTAAAAATATCTAAAATAATAGCAGGCGCGCCTAACAACATGCAACATATAGTCATATGCCCCTCGTACTGCGAAATTTGGCTGATTACATATTGCAGCTGTGAATTTTTCATGTGGTTTACTTTCAGGCCTCCCTGCTTCTCATTTAGAGAATTTTGACGACGAAAATTTAGCGTAGCGATTGTCGGCGGTAGTGAATTGAAAATCAACATGGTGATTGCAACGGAAATAGTTGGGGACGGAACTGGTGGATGTTTGGGTACGGAAACGCCTCCAAAATGTATGCGTTAATATTGAAACTGAATTAAAGAAACGTGTTATGGCTGGTTTTCATTCTGTCAAATTCAATGGCATTTGTTGTCTATAGATTGATTTAGATCAGAATATGTCATCAGTGGCAAACGTGTGCTGCTATATCCCGCTATCTGTCCATTTTTGGACCATAATATCATCGGAAAAGGTACGGATAAAGGTGATAAAGTTGTGCCAAAATATGTATGTCTATAAATTTTGCCGTCAAAATATGACAGTGAAAACCGGGCTTTAAACAGTGGTTTAAGGATAAGACTCATATGATAATGGAGGGAAGGATAGATATACTTAATATGTATTGTTAAGAATAAACGCCGAACCCTGGTTTGTGTAATTCGTTTAGAAAAAAACCAAAGAACGCGCTATTTGATTCCACTTGCCAGCCCAGCCTCTCCTGACTTTCATGGACCGGCCTCGGTTAGTAATCTGCTGAACTTTCGTCGCTTTTGTCTTCTTGTTCTGGGGTGAATTGACACCATCGCCTCATGTGGTCGCTGGATATTACGCTGAAGTACCGTCGTTGCGTTACGTGTACGTCAATTAAATCCTCCTTTGTGACGACATAAGATCCCTAATATCGTCTACTTGGTTGTTGTTGTTGTTGTAACCGCATACAAATTCCCCAGAGTTTTTGGGGAATGATGCGTCTACTTGGTGTCACGTGCGGCTTTCAAGATAGTATACTTAAAAAAATCACTAACTAGAACGATTATATACTGATTCACCTTTTTGCTTTTGGAAAATGGTCTCAGGTGGTCCATATGTACCGCTCGGAGTGGTATCGGCCTTATCTCTGCCAAATACATTTGACCCTCGGGCGTGCAGCATTCAACGGATGCCGCGCATTCGATGGACCAAAAATATCATTGAAGTCGCTGTAGTGTTTTCTCAACACCAAAATTCTCACAACTTTAGCCATCAACTGGCTATACGTGGAATAAGTGTTGTCGTTACTTTCCGTTGTAACTATAGCGTTGCTGCTTGTGAGGGTCGCAAAGCGTCAAAAAAGATCTGCTCGTCATAGCTTCCTCTAACCGTTCGAAAGCATTTTGCAATGATGTCTTTCTTCCGCAACATGGTAAGCGGAATCGCATGGTGGTTGTACCCTTCTCTGATAGTTGTGGGCTGGGGAAACTCCTCGATATAGAACGTCTTCGTTTTTCCTGGAGCTATTACTTCATCAGGCACGTCGTGTCCCAAGAAACTCACTTCGTTCGCAAAGAATTGGCCCTAAAAAGGTCGTAGTGTAAGACCGTCCAGCCCTGAAAGTATTCGACTCGAAGCCCGCTGGTGGTACCAGAGGAAGAGGAAGGCCTCCTCTGCGTTGGAAAGACCAGGTGGAGAAGGACTTGGCTTCACTTGGAATTTCCAATTGGCGTCAATGGGCACAGAAGCGAAACAACTGGCTTGCTTTGTTGGACTCGGCCAAAATCGCTTAGGCGGTTACAGCGCCAAACAAGAAGAAGAAGTAAGACCGTCTTTCTTTACCGCTTCCAATGCCTCATAAGCCTATCATTCCTTCTTCGTATTTCGGAGTAGTTATAATCAGTTGTTCCACGTAACTTATCACCTTGTCCCTCTTCTCCAGCGCCGATGTCATCCGTACCATCATTTCCTGGAATACCATCGGTGCGATGACTAGCCCGAATGGCATCGCGCTATTCTCATACAGTCCCTCGTGCGTAGAAACGCTATGTATTTCTTGCAATTGCTGGTCTGCTGGTCATATCCAAATAAGTCGCTTAGCTTAACCAATTGCTCCTCAACCACTGACACTGGAATATGCTTTCTTACGGTTACCGTGCGCGCATCCTGCTTTCTCCAATGGCCTTCTTCACCAGAACTACAGAAGCGGCGTGTGGTGATGTGCTACGCCGAATGAAGTCATTGACTCAGATAGCTCGCGTTGCTTTGCAAATGGTACCTGGTACCGTTTCCCCGCTATAGGGCTTTCAGTTCTAACGTCGATGTCAATTGTAATTCAGATACCATAAAATGTACTTCAGATTAGTCAATTGAACTAGAAACTTCGGAGAAACATTAAATTCAATTCAATTCGCGCTTTTAATTTGGAACATCATTGATCATCCGACGATCGTGACCACATAGTACATCCCTTTTCAGTAACAGCTCATATTTGAGCATGCTGTCTGGTACCTCATGTAATAGCTTGGCGCTGATAACCTTGCCTGCTAACTTTATTTGCGTATTTACATATAACACGTGTGACTTCAATCGTAGCCTTATGCTTATCGCCTTCACACTCAACCTCTTCTATTATGGGCGGAATTTGTTGCTGCACATTATCGTTGCCGTCGAATTTTAGCAATCGTATGTTTCGATTCGGCTGGACACTTCGGGCATAATTCCCCACTTTAGAACACCTGCTGCGTCTCGGCATCTTCTGAGGTTGAGGATACAGCCATTGCAGGTATAGCATTTCACTCGCTTACCCTTATCATCTGCTGCTCCGTTGCTGCCGTCCGATAAATTTACACCCAGTGTAGTGCGTTGCCCACCAAC
Organism: Rhagoletis cerasi; assembly: GCA_029783565.1. NCBI lineage: Eukaryota > Metazoa > Arthropoda > Insecta > Diptera > Tephritidae > Rhagoletis > Rhagoletis cerasi. The sequence continues at coordinate 14,410 of JAPVRG010251367.1, forward strand.
TTGCGTCGATTTTCTCAAACTCTCAAGCAACTGTCTTCATTCGTTGCTAGTCCGCACATTCATTGCCACCTTGTCTACACCTCCCCGTCTGCCGATGGCTAGCACATTGTAGAAATACTCAATCAGTGGCTCAGGCTTACGTCCTCGTGCTCCCAACTCCCGATTAGAGTCAGATGATGATACAGTTTAGGGAGAATCTCGTAACATTTGGACGAACTCTTGCCAGGATCCAAATACTGGCTGTCATGATTTCCCTTAATGGGTCGAATTCCGTAATAATTCCTACCACTTCCGTGATTGTTTGCGTGTGAACCTACTGCGTTGGTCGGTCTTGATCCGATAAAGGTTCAGGAGCCCATGCTCCATCAGTAACCGACACAGCCTTTTCATGCAATAATGTGTTCAACTGCGCTACCCTTAGATTGGCTAATTAATTGGCTTCAAACTCGCTTTACTTCCAATAAGTTAAATTTTCCTTAACCTTTTGAACTTTTGTAGGCGTGCTCGATACCCT
>JAPVRG010251397.1:0-14062 GCA_029783565.1 Rhagoletis cerasi
TAAGGTTTTCCTCAGTAACGGTTTGAAAGAATTTCAAATGTAAAATCTTTCAAAATCGTTACTGAGGAAAACCTTAAGTAATCATTAAACGACTCTGAATGCGGGTGATAGAAAAATTGTGAACACTCTCATCATGGTTGGAACACATCGAAAACAACATTAAGATATTATCTACATTATCTAAACGCTTTGTCCACGGCGCCTTGGTTTTTTAAAACGCAGCAGCGACATCGTGAATTTGTATGAATTTGACGAAAAAGAAGAAGAAGAACCGTACATATCTGTCGCTCGAAAAATAGATATAAATCTAATATGGCCACAGCTAAATTTTTGGCTAGTCGCGATGTTGCCGTGTCGTTGCCAAAATAATTATCTACATAAGAATACGTGGACAAATATTTTGACAGCTGTGGTCAGTAGCTCGTTGTTTTCGATGTGTTCAGACTTTTGCACGAATTTGTTACGCTCTTTCGTTTAGTCGTCGCTCATGATCAGCGTTGCCGTTTTGGTCCAATTGGACCAAAATTGGTAGTTTTTGTTTTCCTTTTGGTTGGTTGGTTTGATGAAGTATTTTGATGGGGATAAATTTTACAAATGCATGTAGAATTTCCATCAAGAGCTCGTAAGCTTTCACTTGCTAAATACAACCGTGGTAAGTAATATGCCCTTGTTGAAAAGAACGGGTAATTTGAATATGTAATATTTTACGTAGACTACAAGTGCAAATCTTTGTGTCAATAACACATCAACAACATCATTAGCCACATTTCTTTATTTCCCCTGTCTAAGAACATAAAGTGTGTGAAAACTCGGGTAAAGCCTCAATTGGTTGTGTTATTTAAGTAAACATTTTGTTATTACTTTACAATGTATATAACGTGAGTAACATATCAGATTTGAAAAAATCTTCAGCGGCGACTTCGAGGAGCCAGATTTCAAGCTTTAATCCCGATTTCCCAGAAGTCGGCAAATACAACATACGATATTAATTTTTCCTGGTAACGTTCAATATTTGTCCTCGTAAATTAATTTTATTATACATGCTTTAATTATTCTTGAACCTAATATTATTAAATTTAATTTAGTTTTTTTATTCTTTATTATTTCATTTTAATTTATTTTATATTTTTGCATGTTCTAAATATGTCTAGATCTATTCAAATCAACATATTTTGTTGGTGGGTGTCGTTTGACTTATAGGTGTTGTTGCTATTGTCATACCTTTGCTGCAGTAGTGTCATAATCCGAAAAATCAAAAACGCGAAAAATGGCTTTACAGTTTACATACGCTCCCATGGTAAAAATGAAAACGCTTTTTATTCTAATGAGCTATTGTTAATCGATACAGCTATGAAATTTTTAAACAAAATAGAAAAAGAGGTAGTGGTTATTTCTGCATACTTCACTCAAACAAATTTGTTTTGAATTATGACAGTCTTGCAACAAAGTTTCGATATGTACATAAATATATTCATACTATGTAATTACTTTAATGATTTCCTTCAAGCCACCAACACCAAAGAGCAAAGTAAAAACGTTTGCCGATCCGAACCGGCAACACATGAATCAAAGAATCCATCATCAGCAATGGTAACGGGTCTCCACAATTACACAACAGCAAACAAATAGTAACAATAATGAAATTTTCAAGTAAAATGGTGGCTTAATCGCAATTTAATTACAATACGCTTACTTTCATATCAAAAAGTTGCCCATTACCCCCAAATGCGTGCGTGAGGTGCGTGCGCGTGTGTATTTCCGTCGACTCATTCGCAAGTTGTTTATTATTTTTTCATTTTGTTTCTTTGTTGGTGGGGTCATTTTTATTATGGCAAACCGTTTTGCCTTTCGTTGTCTCAAGTATGTACATTGTATACACATACATTTTCATGTAGTCATGGCTAAGTCGCCATAAAAGTGTGCTGTAGTTGTTGCCTCGCACGGCACTAATGCATTTTTAATAATTTTCCGATGCAGCTGATGTATGTATGTAGTTGTTATATGTTTGCTGCCACTTAGCCAAAAGCAGCCATTGCTGCCACCGTCGTTACCACTTCGAATGTGTCCGTCCCCTAACGCCTTAATCGCATTTATCACTTTGCCGCCAAAAGGCGCGAGAGAGCGAAGTAGAGCAACTACGAGCATTGGCGCCACCACGATCGTTGGCTCTTGACGAAATGTCGGAATGGTGTGCTTACATACGATAGGGCGGAGCAATCAACCATGCGCCTGCACCTCATTGAATTCGAGGTCATTAAAAACCGATTTTGACAAACTATGAAGAATTTATGATGAAGAATAAGAAACCAAAGACTATCAAATCAACAAAGTCTGTGCCACTTGGACGTTTGCCGGTGCATCGCTTTTACGATGCTATTGTTTTGTCACGTTGAATGATGGTCGTTGGATGTTACCGCACTTTGTGCTGTGTTGTAAAGCGAAGTGCGAATTACTGTATAGGGTGTGATTTGCCACAATTAGTCACATACATATGTATACATAAATATGTGTATATATTTTTATTTGAAACAATTTTACTAATAATTTAAAATTCAATGTGTGTGCAAAAATATTTTCATTAAGAGTACTTAAATTGACTCCGCCTTCAAAGGTCTTAAGTATGTTTATGATATGATACCAGTACACACTTATTTAAAAAGCGCACCGCTGTAAATTTTTGACGTGTACAACAGCTTTTGAGGTGTCGCTGAGCATGCTGGACCAGTTTTTTTCGATTGGAACGCTAACATTTTCCCATAACCTCGATTCAAGGAAAACTCGATAATAGTGGAATAAAGCAGGTTAATCCCCAGCCATTTACATCACTTCAACACGTTCAACTGGTGGAATTTACCCCTCAAGTAATCGGTAAAAATTTTTCATTCAAAGATATCGTGACTTATAGGTAGTGAACTTTTTTCAAAATTTTTCTTCTTCTCCTCTTGATTAGCGCTGTAGCCGCCTAAGCGATTTTGGCAGAGTCCTCTGTCCCCAGCATCGCGACCCGCGTTGAATACTTTCAGTGCTGGAGCGTTTCTGTCCATTCGTACGACATGACCAAGCCAGCGTACCCGCTGTATTTCAATTCACAGCACTATGTCCATATCGTTGTGAAGCTCTTACAACTCATCATTCCATCGTCTGCGGTATTTGCAATCGCCAACGCGGAAAGGCCCGTAAAACTTCCGTAGAATCTTTCTCTCGAAAGCTCCAAGAGCCGCCTCTTCAGATGTTTTCTTGTCCATTCTTCTGCGTCACACACCAGCACGAGCATTATGAGTGACTTATAAAGTGTGATTTTTGTACGACGAGGGAGGACTTTACTTCTTAATTGCCTATTCAGTCAAAAGTAGCAATTGTTGGCAAGAGTTATCTTCCTAAATAAACGAAATAGTTTACTGCTTCGTTTTGTCCTCGTTCTCCACCAGACCCACACGCTTTGTATCTAATTCGGAGAAGCCAGAACAGACATAGCTGTTGTTCTTACCGATGATGTTGATGTCGTCGGCATACGTCAGCAATTGCACGCTCTTGTAAAGTATTGTGCCTGAGCGGTTCAGATCTGCGGCTCTTATTATTTTCTCCAGCATCAGATTAAAGAAATCACACGACAGGGCAACACATTCGCATTTCTTGGATGGCGGTGATGTCAGCCTAATTAAGTGTCCGGATATTCCAGGCGAATACCCTCAAATCATAGTCTTTTGAAGGGAGTCTAAGGCGAGGCTTTGTTGAATTTTTCATTGCAAGTGAATTTTACGTGGTGGGACCCAAACCCAACGCACGCGAGGTTTACGCCTTCTCAACTTTAGTTCGCTTCAAATCGGGTATTTGGTCGCTACCCTAGGGTACGTAGATATAAATATCCGGACGTTGTGAGCTGCGGTTTGAACCACATAAATTGTACCAGCATCTTCAGCGATTTCGAAAATACGAAATAGAACCTTGGATAAACTCACAAAATATCCTGAATTAAGGCCATGGGAAACGTTAATTGAAAAAAAAAAAAAACAAGTTCAGCACGCTCAGCAACCTCGAAGATACAAGATACTACCTCGCGAAGTAATAAACGTAAAATTCTCTGCTCAGACTCATTTCATTTGTCAAAAATGTGGCTATAAATATCCATGAGACAAAATCAAAAAATTTCTTCTGAGTTATAATCAGCTGTTAAAGGGCCATTTTCGAATTTTTTCTCGTTATTTAAAAGATGTTCTCGTAATATTTCAAAATACAAGGGTCAGATCGAAAAAACAATTAGCCTAGCGTATTCAGCGACCTTAAAAACTTATTATAAGAGTTTAAAAGAACTTCAAATTTCCGAGGGATTTCGCTTGCGCACGGATTAAAGGATAAGAATGGAAGCTAAAAGGTCACGTGGTTCAGAAAAATAAGCACTTCCGATTTTTTCTGGTCAGTCTAATGTACCTATACCAGTTGTGGTCGCCAGACACAGCAAAATTAAAGATGGCAAAAGCCAATCTCCACTCGAAAGAGGTGCGCACTGATAGTTGCATAAAAAGCTCGTATAAGATCAACGCTGCTAGCTCTGTGGAGGGCATACTTTCTGTTGGTCGCCTTTACTGCATTTCCTGGGTGCATCAGCACACAATTGGTCCAGAAGCAGAACTTCTTTTGGCAACAATTTTGCAGGAACTTTATATGACATACGACAAAATGTGATCAAATTTTTTTTTACTAATTTAACGATTAAATTTTTCTGAATATTTCGGAAACTAAAGGAGATATTTATAAAGGGATAACGCCATTTGAAAGATCTTGAAATAAATATAACTGCATTGTTAATTAAATTTTTTGACAATTTTCACATACGACATTTATTTATCCGGGCGGCGATCTCTAGCGGCGCTTGGATCGATGTAGGCTTTTGCTATGTATGTTGTTTTAAACTCCAAAAGAAAAGTTCTTGCAAAAATCCAGCTTCGCCCTTAATGTTCCGAAATTTAGCTTTTTTGACGTTATTCCCAATTTAAAGAACTGTTAAGAAATGCTATTTTTAAATTTTTCAACATTTTTTCATTAAAATTTGGTTAGTGCAAATTAGGCAAAAGTTTATTTGCTTAAAATAACCAGTCATTGGTTTAGTGGATTCCTGTGTTCCTGTGATTTAAATAAAAATGTCAAAAATCTTTAATCTTCTTTTCGTTTGTAGAATAATCATAGGATATGCTACTCGAGACTCTAAATCGATTTGGAAATATAGCCCTTTTTAAAGGCTGTGGAAAACGGGTTTTCTGGATTCTCGAAATGCTTCTTTGGCTTCTACTTGCGAAAAGCCGGTTACAGCGCCAATCAAGAAGAATATAACAGATCTTAAGAAAAAATCACAAGAAATATTTTTCATTATTTCTGTGGCTTGAAAAAGTGCTTTGCCGTTGCTGTACATTTTCTTGAAAAAATAAATATACGAGCATTTTATTCTCGAGAGCTGCGAAATGATTTAAGAAATTTTGGTAGAAGAAAATTTCTTTTTCATTTTGTATATGAATTTTTCGTTTTTCTTAAGAGCTATATTCTAAGCTTTAAAGTGCAAAAATGAAATTACTTATTCAAAATTAAATGTGCTTTGGTTATCTCCCAGAACTTTGAACCGTAACTTAGCCCATCTCGCATTTTTACTCCGAAGAGTTGTTCGAGGTTGAAAATGTGTTCGAATCCGTCCTCTTTTTACGTCAATTACTTGCCTTTCGTCTTTATTTAGTTTCGCAACGGTCTGGGGAATGATACGCATGCAGGCGCCTTCATTTCTATTCCAATTTCATTTCCCTAAATGCCATTGTCAATTTTAAAACTCTAAATTATATTTGACATATTTTTCGAACTTGTCATCATTAGCCACCACCCAAAATAAAAATACCGCTACGGTAATTTGAGTAATTGTGGATTTTAAATTTTGTTTCATGAAGTATACGTGGCAATGAGCCACATAGGGAAAGGCTAATAATGGGGAGGCAGTCATTAGTGCGTTGAAATTGTCTACAATATTTGAAAATGTCATTGAGGTAACATTTTTTATCTAGTTTTATCATACGTCATTATTCGCTTGCAAATATTAGTTTCTATTCTCATCTAACGGAAATAACCTCAAGTGCGGATGCATAGTAAGGTAAAAAGTATAAATATGTGCATGTGTGTGGGCACATTGTCAGCGCTCAATGTTTAATCTAGTCAGGTCACAAAATATCAAAGCTCATTTAGGGAGTTGAATTTGGCCTGAGCTGACCAGTTATTTCGAGCGTAGGTAATTTGATTGTTATATTTTGTTTTTGTTTTTTTGAATATATTTTATATCGTTTTTTCTAGTATTCAGCGCAATTAACTATAATTTCATAATATTTTGCTTTCATTTAATTACTGCATTCATGTATAAAAAAAACTCCTTACAAATGTAATTTTGATTTGACTTTAATTGCTCAGCTTACACTCACGTTCGTACACTAATATTAAACTCTCCACCTCTGACCTCTAGTTCAATATGCAAATAGTGGAAACCCACAAACATATTGTCTATGCACGCAATGGACGAACGCAATAGGTTTGAAAAAAGCTTTAGAGACAGGGATCAACTTGAAACCTGGGGACATGATTTTTCTAATAACGTCGCTCTTCGTCCGAATATATCAAACTGAAGTTAGGCCTAACTCCAAGCAAAAGTTTACGCGCCAATTTGTATTGTTATATATTTCGGATTGAAATAAATACATATAGGGTTGTTTTGTATAAAAATACATGTTTCATATATGTATGCATACATATATGTACTTAGTAGGGACATAAATACTGTTACAACATTGAACACACCCATTCGAATAGCAAAGTTTAACATACCCCGTTATTACCACATTATTTGCGTTCGACAACACAAAAATTTGTAATAGTTTTTCCTAATTTTTACAAGTTGGCGTTCGATAGCGACAAAAATTATCCATCACTCACAAATTGAAATAGCAAACGTTCATATTGGTGTAAGTGAAACGTTCATTTTGTGCTGGAAAAATTTTAGCCAGCAAAAATTATCCATCACGAAAACATATGATTTGAAGCAAATGATTGCAATTTATGTAAACAAAGAAGCTTTATTTTATCGAGTTTTGGAATTTAATATGGTTTGCGACGGCCTGCTATGTGACTTTATGATGGTGCTAACTAATTTTTACTTCCAGAAATGTTTTTGGCGAACATTGGACGTTTTTTCTTCTATGGCGGCACAATGAATTTCTGTTTGTTTCCAAACAAAACATAAACAAAGTCAGCTGGTTTGTCTTCTTCCTCCTGTTTTTTCAAGTGATGGCAAATTTTCTGTTCGTTAACTTTTTTGGTTTTCCGTTCATTCCGGAGGGGATTTTCGCGTACGCTCTTGATTTGGATTGATGACTGGTGATGACACACCTTTTGCTTATGAACCAGTAAAGCGTTAGTTTGTACCGGAAATTCAAAATTGTTTCAGCTTTCGCCATGGAGTATTCAGATAACGAGAATCATATCGCTGTTATAGTGCTATTTTAGTGTGAAATGAGAAAAGGTGTTTGTCGATGGAAAAATGTTTAGCGTGCTGGAAAATTGTAACAAATAAAATGATAGAGTGTATGCATGACCATCTAAGGAAGCATTGAAATAATTGCACGGGTCGAAAAGAGTCATCACCCAGCTTCAGTCATGGTTTAGTAGGGTGCTTCACTGACTTGAATTTCTGCGAACAAGGTATCAAAACATCAGCCAAAGTTGAATAAGAAACCGTTTTGGAGGCTTTTGTAAATCCACTTACGCATCCTCTGTTCCAAAGCCAGTGGTGGACTTTCCAGCAAGATTCTGCGCCGGTCCATGAAGCTAAAACGACCGAAACCTGCTCCAAAACAATTTTCCTGCAATCATATCTTCTGAAGTAGGGCCCTCTGCAGTGTTCATTGGAATCCGCTGGATAACAAATTGTGGACAGTTTTAGAGGGCATGGTTTGATTTATGGTCCTGCCAATTTTCCAATGAACAGGGTGCGTAGGGCTATTGATGATTAGCTTGTCCGACTTAAGATGTGCGCGTAGGCCAAAGGCGGGCATGAATTTTGTTTTGTATACAATATATCCCAGCAAACATTTAGGTTAGAGAACGATTAGAAAATGATTCGAGTTCTAATGCGCTTCAATAAGGTAGAAGGTTAGAAGACGATTGGAGAAACTGTCGAGAACTATAGCATTCTCTACAAAAAGGGGACTTAGTTCTCTATTTCGAGAAAAAGGTTAGATATCTAATCATATTTTAACGAAAGTTTCTCTAACGTCAGAGACTGAGTTTGCTGGGATGTCAATAAATATGCAAAAAATTATCCAAAAGCCATCATTATTTTTAATTTTATAGCATAAACATCGTCGGAAATAGCGCCCGCGGAAGTTTTTTCCTTTTGCTCACGAAATAATGTCCATGGGTGATATTTCAAAAGAAAAATGAAGCCCTCATCTGCAGAGTACTTCTGCGGCTAGGGTGAATGACGCAGCCGTAGAAGAGACGATTTAATTGAGAAGGCGACTCAAAATTTCACAAACAACAAAATATCACTGGAAGACTTTTTAATCCAAATAAGTAACTGGCAGAGTAATATTATTACGCTGGATGATGATAACACTGTCCAACAAAATTTTAGCAGAGCTTTTGAGAGCTAATTTCTTTAGGATTTTTTCCGTAGATTAAGAATCTGTTCTTTGAGTCATTCAATTGGCTTTAGTTTTCGAGATATTTGGGAGTAAAAGTACCAAAAAACGCATTTTTCTCATTTTTTGACCTTTTGTACCAGAATAACGATGCAATGAGGAATTTTCTGAACAGCAAAAAAAAGAAAGCCTTTTATCCCGAAAAATAAGAAAAACTTGGTTTTACAAAAATTAGCCACAAAACCAATTTTGTTCTTAATTAAAAATGTGGCGAACGCAACCTAAAATATCTTCCTATTTTTTCATCACATCCGTACCAAATTTTTTAAAAGTGGTCTTATTGTAGGTAGTTATAAGCCTTTCAACGTTCGTTTCCAATTCTATCAACAAAAATAAAAAATACGTGCCCAGATTTGATTAAAGATGGAAGTTATTCCTCTTCGAATAAGTATAATGGTGTGTACGACCAAAAGGTGCAAAATTTTAACATATTTACATTTCTCCAACTATTCACACATTTTCGAAATATTTGACAGATAAATTGAGATCCCACAAGGTAACTGGTACAAAATTTAAAAGAATTTGATAAAAAAAATAAAATTGGTATTTTTGAAAACAAGTTTAAGCTTTAACCAAATTTTTTACATTTGGAGCTAAAAGGCCAATATTTAATCTTTCATTTTATATTGGCCGATGGATTACATTCCATGTATATGTATTTATAAAGAAGTTCAAAAAAATTCCGAAAATCAGTTTATGGACCATTTAAATGGCAAATATCCCAAAAACTGGAGCAAAATGATGAATTGGAAGGTCAGAATCTGATTCTATGGAAAAAATCATATAAGAACCAAAGGTCACTAGATGTGCCGCATGCATTTGTTGGAATTTTGTTGGGCTGTGTAATGTATCTGGAACAGAAGATGCTTCAGACGACAATGATTGTAATAACTATTTTGCAGAATCCCAAAACCAATTAAATATGTGGTGCTATTTGTTTTGATTAGCCACGAGATGTCCTCTTAAGTCCTCGCAACCATTTTAAATTTTAAGATAACTTGCGCAAATCTAAATGGTAAAAGACTAGCACAATATAAACGCACGCCGTCTAATTTGCTTTTCCGCGTCACCGAAATTGGCTTGCGTGCGTGATTTTTCTGAGAGAAACGCCAAATCAAAATCTCACGCAGAGCAAATTTTAGAACTTGAGTAGCTTTTTACGCACGCCTCACAGAGGAGTATTGCATAGTAAAACCGATAAAATTATCTGGTGTTTTTTTCTGCTAAAAATGGTGTTTTTTTCTGCTAAATGGCCTTTTCAAACAAATAAAAATAAAAGCGGTATTTATATTTCTAGGACATATTTAGACCCTCTCCGTTTTTTCAGATTGGCTCTTGTTTTCGAATAATTGCAAAGTTTGATGCTTTTCCAATTTCAATTGAATAAATAACTGAAAAATATAAGAAAATAATACGGTAAAGTGCGCTAAGGACACATACATTTTCGTCGAAGCTGAGTAGATAGTGTTACTGTCCACTTTCATAGTCCTTCAAAGGATCTTCCAAGGACGCTGAATGAATATATGTAGTAAAGAGATGTGGAGCCTGATGAAAAAAGGTATTTTTTTTTTAAAGATAAATAACACCCACGGTAATTATTTCCTTAAAAAAGGAAACAACGCTCGTGAGCGGTAAAAATATTTTGTTAACGTAATAAATTAGATTAAAAAAATTTATTAAAACATTGTTTTGAGGTGATTGGGGGGCCTGGCATCGATCGGTGTTTCACCCGGTCCCAGATTTTCTCTTGACTTCCCTGTATACATATGTACATTGTACATATATGAAAAAATTGCAGTGTCTACTCAATCAAAGCTACAACGCTGTGGGTCGGATGCATAGCATTGGCCGGTGGATAAGTAAAAGCACCTATGGTGGTCAAATTACCAAGCTGCTTGTCATGCATGCCGACTGACGGCATTACCTCAAATGCCAGCAAAAACTGAATTCCTTGCGCTCGAAGCATTCGAAGAAAAATTGTTTAAGGAAAAATTGGCGAAAAAAACTTCAAAGCAAAAATGTTTTTTTAATTGCGGAAATTACGCGGACAAACACATTGAACGACGTGCTTATTACTGCCAGGTAGTTCACAATGCCCATGTCATATGTACATATGTCCATATGTGAGTTTGCAGCGTGGAGCTGCACATCAAGTTATTTATGTTTGTAAATTTATTAATTCTCGCAAAAAGTAAGTTCGTGTGTGGTATTTTTAATGTCATCAAGTCTACACAGAAAAGTGCCAAATCATCTTTACATGACGCAGTGAATCAGCAGCCGGCCGACACAAGTTATTGAGGTATCTTAGAATGGCGATGGTGTCATTGGTTTCTCTAAGTCACTTAACTTAGCAACAGCTTATGCTTTAAATGAGTTAAAACTTTCTGGAAAATTGCCAAACTGTATACAAAAATTTTAGCGCACGTAGGGCTTCCATTTTTGGAAAATATTTGGTCAGGGAATGCTTTTTATATTTGAAAATGAATTTTGAGAAACTTCATGTAGGCATAAGTATATATGTATGTAAATATATACAAGTCCATACATAGTTACGTACGAAGATATACATATGCATGTAGGTATAAATACATACATACATACATATGTACGATATGTAGCAGTATGAGGGAAACCGCTTTTTCGTAGATTGTTATGGAATCGCCATTTTATTTCACTCTTCAAGTTTGAATTCAGCTTGAGGCTAGCACAAAAAAACTGAAAATATTAAAAAATGGAAATGAAAATGACCGCTGAATAGACAAAAGCGCAATCGACCGATTTAAAGTCGTATGACAGATGAACAGTCAGCCTGTAGGTGCAGCACATATGTATGAACGAAAAGAATGAACAAATCGTAGCCACATGGAATTCTTGCTGGGCTCAACTTAACGCGACTAAGAACCAAATGCCTCAGCAACACAACGGGATATTGGACATGGAAGAAGGAACATGGCTTCGCATGGCATGTTTTAGTCAGCTGTCAAATGTTTTGACATGGGTCCCGGGATACAAAAACATCCCAACCATTTCTATACGCATACATAAACATATATATGTACATATGTACCATGTATGCAGAAACTCATAAGCGGGGATCTACAGACATCCGCAGTATATACCGACATATTAATATATGAATTAAAAAAAGTATCTGTTAGACATTTATGTTTATATTTGATAACTATTTACTACATTTCACATATATGTTTGCATTTATACACATATGTAATCTTCAAAATATATATACATATGTATGCACATACATATGTATGTACATTTGTATTAATACTTTGTAAATATTCCGTTCCTCCAGGATGTGCATAAATGTAAATTTTTATACTATGTGCAAAACTCTTCGGATTATAGTTTAGTTTTTTTTAATAGATTCTATCCCTTTTTTGTCTTCCCTATCTCCTTTATTACCTCTATTTATAGTGTATAGAATTATATTGCATAAATAATTTGGATATTATTTGATTATCAGGCTTCACATATATGAAAGGCAATATTTGTAATATACATATCTATGTAAGTAGTTCTGTGCTCATATATATGTATTTGCTTTAGTATCCCTTTATGGCATTTTTTTGTTCATTTCCATTTGCTTCTAATTTTTACTTCGACTGACTTGGTAAACCTCTTAAGTGCTTAACAAATCCCAAATTAAAATGGAAAACCCAAAACAACAAAAATATGAAACTAATGAAATACAACGATATATGTATAAATGGGGATAAAAATGTTGCAAGGTCCCACGAGATTAAAAAAACTGCTGAGAATTAAAATTAAAAATGACCTGTTGACTATGAATTTAATTGTTTAAACATGCACATTCATACATAAATACATACATATGTATGTAATCTCAAAATAAAGATAAAAAAAACTTCATGAAAAAATTGTAAGCGTCGAAGAAAAAGTTCAAGCCATGCTTTTGGAGTTTCCTTTTCCTTTTGCTTTTAATTTTTATGATTAAATTAAACATCTTCCAGACTGAGCAAAAATGAGCAATGTTAATGGCATAGCACATTTTATATGCGACCAATATTTGTTTAGTTAATTAAGGACAAAAAAATTTAATCACCAGCTCGATCTGCCCATCCCCCTCAATTCCAAAAACTCTATTTACAGTTAAGTTAACGTCAAATAATTTCTGGATTTTCCAACTCCAGCATACCTTCTTTTCCACCTCGACTAATGGTGCTCGGGGAATCAGAACACATTAGAAATGCTGGAGTACAGCCGAAGAGCACCAGCTGCATTGACATGAGCATCAGCAGGAACAAAAATATGTATGTTCCACAAGTTTGAATGGAAATTTCGTATACTCTCTGAAGCTTCGACATATTATTTTTGCAAATTTTTGTTTTTTTAGTTTGTGAGTTTTTGTGAGTTCTGCGGTTTAGCAAAATGCTGTCAAGAGAAGGTTGATGCCATTCAGAGCCATTTTCTACTCATGTATTCAGTATTTTTCACATCTTGCTGTACTCGATGGAATCAATTTGAAATTTTTTAGTATAAAACCAGTTGAAAGTTCACTCTTTTGGAAATGGCAAGACAATACTTATCAGGTGGAACAATTTTTGATAATATTTAGTGTTAACTTAGAAAATTTGTGTAGGTATTTGTCTACCGAAATAGTTAGATTTAGCTTTCGAAATACATACTTTCAAATACATACTAGCAGTACAATTGTACTTTGCACAAAAAAGATCTTTAATAAGACCTCTTAATTGACATTGCCCACCTAATTATAATAATAATAGACTTGCGCTTACACAATATTTTGGTGTTTGGCCGATATTCTCCTCCGATTTGTGGCGTTCGCCTCGATGTTGTCGCACAAAGGGGAGAGACCTACAGTTATACGCCGACTCCGAATGGCGATTGTATTTTTATGAGAAGCTGTTTTTCATGGCAGAAATACACTCGCCAATGCCTACCAATATTTCAGTTGGAAAAAGGACATTAAGCAACATCCAGCAGCTGCCAAACTACGTTTCAGTTCGTATCACATCAGCTCAACTTCTTTTATTGTTGTATGAATAATTTGTGCAATTTTTCAAAGTCACGAAATAATACAAAATAAAAACTAAAAAAATTAGTACCATAGAAACAAAAAGTTTTGGAGAAGCAAAAAGAAGAGCAATCCAATTGGAACATAAAATCACACTTACTCACACAGCCATGCATGACCACCACTCACTACCACCAGCCGCAGAGAAGGCGGTAGCACTACAAAAATAATAGCTCCACCAACATCAGCCGCAACATTCCCAAAGGACATTGGACTAATGTAGCGTTTCATCCAAAAAACCAATACAAAAAAGCAAAAATAC
>JAPVRG010251415.1:595-11806 GCA_029783565.1 Rhagoletis cerasi
CGAGACCCAGAGTTGCTGCGTGAGCTCGAGCTGGAAGATGAACGCGAACGGGAACGTGATTTGCCTTCGCTGCCACTTGCAACCGAATGATGACTATGCTGGGATCTGCAATAAATTATTGAATCTGATTTTGCGATTTATTTTTACGGGTTCTATTACCCTGGGTCAGGATCATGATGCTCTAATGTGGAACACGGCGTAGGCGCTGTCTGCGGCGATGGAGATCGACTCTGGCTGCCTTCGGACTCAGTGCCTATGTATACCAAAGTAAATTATTGAATTGCTTTAGTATTATGCAAAAAATACTCACCGCTACCATCATCAGAATCTTTGCTACCCATTTTTCACAACTCCAATAAATAAAACTGAACGCGTTGCAATCACTTTTTTTTGTTAAGATTTCAATAAATTGCCTGTGATGTAGGGCTATAAAACTATCGATGACACTTTCGACACTATCGAATGGTCGTTGGCCACTATCGATAGTCTTTGTATTATTTTCAAAGTTGCCAACGCTTCACTGACCGCTTTATAGCAGTTTCCCACGGCACCGTCAATTACTTTGTTCGCTCACCTAATTACTATCATGAATTAAGCCTTGGTTTCCTCGAGAGCGGTGCCGTCAAAAAGCGTTCGTAACATTACGTTGCCGAAAACGTTGCAATGTAAATTTTATATAAGTGGCAACCAATGAAGCGGCTATGCATACCGTAACGTAATTTAGCGGCACCGTAATATTTATGACGGTGACAGCGACGGTGCGAAACAATTCTGCAACGTTTTTTGAGAACGCAACATGTGAAGCGGTGAGTGTTTATTTTTATTAATATTGCATATGTTTCAACAATTTTGTAGAAAATAACGCAATTTTAACGTATTCAACTAATAAATTTCTAGCTACATATAATCGGAAAGATGGAGACCAAACGATGGCCAGAAGATAAAATGCGAAACAAATAAATCGAAGAAAATGCTATCATGTGAACTAACTTTACGTTCATCTGGCTTTACATAAAAGCGGCACCGCTATTAGCGTTGAGAATAGCGTTCGGTATGGTGCGGTCGTAATATTACGGCACCGCTTTTCGAGGAAACCAAAGCTTTACCCCATTCAAACGGCCACATTCTTAATTCGATTTGTCAGTGCATTGTTGCTTTTTTATTTTTTCCTTCATTTCCTCCCTTCCTTTGCTTTGAGTTTTTCTATTCTCTTTTGCTCTGACACCTGAGATCGATAAATTTCCGATTAAAATTAGAGACGACAGCGATTTGTTCGTAATTCGCATGGTAATTGGATCTGAATTACTTACAAATGAGGTAATTCGCTCACAAAACTTTGTATGGCGAAATACGTAATTCGAATGGTAATTGGCTGGGTTTGAATTGCTGACTGCAAAATAGAATAAGCAACACTTTTTTCTTTTTGAAGCAAGCAGCTCTTCATCATTTTCAATGCATATGCAACTACTTGGCTACGACTAAGAAAAATAAATCAGCAACAGCAAACAGCAAAAGCGAAAAGAGACATGAAATCATTTGCTTCTGCTTACACAGCAGTTCGTTTTAGCTTACACAGTCAAGCGAAGCAAATAAATCAGAAAAATTTGCTCTTGCTTTTGCTTACATCGCAGTTTGTTTTTGCTTAGACAGTCAAGCGAAGCAAACAGTTCAGAAAAATTTGCTGTTGCTGCAAGCAATGAGTTTTGTGTATTCTCATTTTTGCCTTTGCTTCTTTTACTTGCTGCGCTATTCTCGCAGTCGAAAGCAACTGTTTAAGCAACTGACTGCGCATTAAATCAGTGTACGCAGATATAATGGATTGACCGTATATATGTACATGTTTGTATGTACATACATATGTATGTATGTATGAAAGTACATACGAACTTACTGCTTGCAGCAACATCAAATTTTTCTGAACTGTTTGCTTCGTTTGACTGTCTAAGCAAAAACAAACTGCGATGTAAGCAAAAGCAACAGCAAATTTTTCTGAACTATTTGCTTGGCTTGACTGTGTAAGCTTAAACAAACTGCGATGTAAGAAAAAGCAACAGAAAATTTTGCTGAACTGTTTGCTTCGCTTGACTGTGTAAGCTAAAACAAACTGCTGTGTAAGCAGAAGCAAATGATCTCATGTCTCCTTTCGCTTTTGCTGTTTGCTGCTGCTGATTTATTTTTCGTAGTCGTAGCTAAGCAATTGCAAATGCATTGAAAATAGTCAAGCAATTTCAAACCCTGGTAATTGGAGTGCCAATTACGAACGGGAGAGCGAAATACGTAATTGGGGTGCCGTGGGAAACTAGTATAAAAGGCCGTTTCTACGACAAACGATTCAAGTGTTTCGCTTCCTCAATTACGAACGGCGAATCACCCCGTTTACACGCCACATTCTTGATTGGATTCAAGAGTTTGTTGTTGTTTTTTTATTTTTTCCCCTCATTTCCTCTCTTTCTTTGCTTTGGGTTTTTCTATTCTCTTTTGCTCTGACAGCTGAGTTCGATAAATTTCCGATAAAAAATTAGAGAAGACAACGATTTGTTCGTGATTTTCAAGGTGATTGGATTTGAATCAACTACCAATGAAGTGATTCGCTCTCGAAATTTTGTATGGGCGAATCACCAGTTTCGGTTCGTGATTGGGGCGCCAATTATGAATGGGAGAGCGAATCAAGAATAGGAGAGCGAATCACTTGGCGTGGAAACATACTTTCAGGCTTTCTACACATTGTTCGTCCAATCATGGTTGCTTCATCGTTACAATCATGATGCAACGATTACTTGACGATTACACTTCTGCACACTCGGTGGGTATATTTCAATTCATTCCGCGTTTAAATATTCGCTTACAGCAGATATTTTTTTGCTTTGATTGAAATTTTCACGAAATTTTTACAAAAAAAACCCAAATATAAAATTATACTAGGCTGCATTAATTCCAGACATAATTATTCAATAATTTCCTTCCTTTTCTTTTCCTGAAGCATGTTTTGTGCACGCACGGAGATACTCTTTACAATTTCGTACTTAAAACAACCTTTTATTTAATTTCAATATTTTTCAACATGTGTAATGTAAGTCGAAAATGTTTAAAATGGAAACTGCTAAAACCACATCCTTTAAGTCATATTAAACGATTAAGTTCAAATTTTTTGTCTTTTTGCCAATATCCAAAAAAAAAAGTTCTGTAAACCGCACCGATTTCAAATCGTGCCTTGAAAAATCACTCTGATGCGGCGAAAGAAGTTTTACTTCAATAAAATCTTAATTTTTTTAATTTAATATGTAAACGATTTTCTATATAGATTTTTTCAATATCGATATTCAGGGCGCTATAACGCCATTTGCATGAAATGTTGATCGATGATATCGATGCTTTCTTAAACATCGTACATTCATATTGAGCAGCTGCGTGAAGCGTGTAATCGATAAGTCCCTGACAATTTATCGTCTTTTCTGTTTTAAAAACACATATCGAAATAGAGATTCACTTGTCAAACAGAGGTAAACAAATGACTGGGAACAGCATTTCACAAAATTCGCACTCGAAATTAACAAATTTGTATATTTGTTATAATGCCTAAAGAAGATTGCAAATACTGGGAGAAATGTTATCAGAAAAACGCTGCGCATTTGGAAAAGTATAATCATCCTCAAAAAGAGATGGAAAACGAAAATTCAACAGGAGCGACCTCAGATGGTGGCTTGGTGAAGGAAAAAAAGGTGCCTAAACGTAAAACACCAACCATGGAGACAAATGATGATGAGCCCACAGATATTGCTCAAAAAGCATGCTCATCTGCACCTAGCAATCAGACTGCGTCTGGCGACCGCAAAGAAATTGATACAGCCGAGCTGCGTGCTGAAGCGCTTGGCAACATTTCGGGCAAAAATTACATGGAAATATTTGCCAAGCGTATTAAATTCTCAGTACAGGCGGAATACGACGAATTATTGCGTAGCAATGAATTTATACGACATAAATTTCTCGTGGAAATGCCACCGGATTTCTATGCTTTTTGGAAATTTGCATGCAGCTTGAAGAAAGACACTACCGGCCAGCAAGTTTTGCAATATTTTGAGAAGCAGTTCCAACTGCTGTTGGTGGGACCGTTTGAATTTCTTGCTGGTCGCTTTCACAAGGCTACAATACGTGAACCAGGTGATTATTTGCGGCACTGGCGTTTCTTCTACGATCCTCCGGAATTTCAAACTATTTTCGTACGTCATGATACCGGAATTCATTATGGCTATTGGCGTGATTCACCGAAAGAACATGATTGCCTCTTGATGGCACGAAACGATGCTGCAAAAGGTTGCAAGTTTGAGTTCATAGCCGGCAATGCATTTGACGCTTTTCTACATTACCTCGAAAAGGACTTTAAGACCACACCTTTTACCGCAGCGGCAGTGGCGGGAACGCGCAAGTCCCTGCAACAATTTATTAACGTAAATGAGATTAAACTAGAGAAACTGGAGACGTTGCGTAAACGTCGTAATGCTAAAGTCGTTGCGAAGACGCTTCATGAGGCTGGCATTGTAGTACCGTATGATGGCAAAACCCAAGTTGGTTATAGGCCGCTAATAGTATCTGATGGAGAATTGAAGAAAATATTGGATTTTTTTGTTAAGGCAGATGCATCCGATGCTAGTGGCGACAACGAGGATGTCAAAGCAGCAGTAATACAGAAATTGCAACCCGTCGCAACAGCTGCCAATATTGCAATGGATGAATGCGACTTTGGCACAGCTCTTGAATTAGGAATCGACCTGTTTTGTAGTGGACGCCAGGAATTGAACTCGCTAGTGCAGTCTTTACTAGTACCGGCGTATTCCCTACTTAGTCGGCCACAATTCATTGCTATCTCCAAAGCGCACATGGAACAGCGTAGCAAGTCTCATAAGCTCAGCATTTTCGAATTAGATAATACTAATAAAGGGAGTGACTGAAGGCATAGCTTAAGTCATAAATTTGTAAGTACATCATAAAGTAAATAAAAATTTTGAAATATCTTTCACATTACCCATATCCTGTTGCCATTTTTAATTTCCTTCAACTACCAGTTTAATATAAAATTGAAAATTTCCGATGCACTAAGTTTTTGTAATCCAAATCTGGAGTATTATAAAAATCTCACATGTACAGGTGTGACCCTTCTTTATAAACTGGTTTGTATGTGTCGCTGCAATTAACACCAAGTGCTTGCAGCAATTTAAGGATGGGTTGTGCCGCCAATGTATCCAGCGAAACATTGTCAGTGTATGCTACATAGGCGGATACTGGCAAATTCGCATTGTGCCGCCAACAAGCAACTAAAAGGATATTTCATTAAACATTTTCGAGATATTTCAAAAGCTACTTACTTCCCGCTGCCACCCCCACAACAAAATTGGGTGCCTCCAATTCTTCTACTTGCGGTAGTTTAGAATTTATGCCTCGTAGGAATGTAATGTCATCACGAATTTTTCGCAAGTTTTCGCTCTGATACTCAATCTTTGACTTTACGGTTAATGTGATAACTGTTTCCGCTGATTTTGCGTACGGCAGAAGCAACTCTGTCACTTCGCCACTATTTGTCAAATCTTCTTGTAATAGTGCAATTAACACATCTTTATCCTTAACATAATGTAAGGACGATTTTGATGATGCTATTCTACATATTTTCCGTGCGTTCTTCAACAGTGTTGCTTTCACGAACTCAGACACATCAGTGCCCTCAATCAGAAGAAATATTTTACTGGACAAAGTTGCTGATGTCTCGTTAGGTTCATACCGTAGTTCAAGTCTGCAAGAGGAAGTCGGTTATTTGCATATGCAATGGAATTGAAAAACACAACTCACTTTTTGATCTCCTTGTCGTTCTGCACAGGTTCATCCTCATCGCAATCATCCCAGAAAGCGCGAGATGATGGAATATTCAGTTCACCGAACCCCATCGGACAGCCCATTTTTAAATGATTTCACTCTTGGAAATTATTTTGGCAGTAATATGTTTAAAAACGAGATTGCGATTTTCGCTTGTCATCACGGTATACTGTGCTTGTCATTTCCCACTGCCAGCGAGCACGTTCGGTAAACTCATTTCCAACAGCTGATTGCTATAGGGTTGCATTCAAGAATTATAAGGTTCTTTCCCGTACTCAACGCAGGTTCCCGAGGATGCCCAAAACAGCCCAGAAATCCTTACCGCACTCAAAAAATGCGTAATAGAGATCGAGAATTGGAACGTGTTGGATTGTGTCTTCTTCTTCCTGCTCGAAACAGCTCGGACGTTTTCTCCGGGTAAAAAATGGATTAAGTGTCGAAGTGCACATCAGCTGTTTTGTGGTTACATGTTGCTTGCATTTGCTGTGTTTCCGTGGGCAATGATCGGGATCCGGATACAAATTTTACATACAAATTGTCGCCTGGCAAAAGATTGTCGTTTGTTATTCACGTTTCCTATAAGTAATATTCATATTAAAAGTTATAACTGTTATGGTCCCTGACCAAAATTTTGAATCAACTCAAAACTAGTTTGAACTTGAAATTTGCTAGTATTAGCTTTAACAACTTCTTTATTTACACGGCCCAATATGTATTTATAAATTAAAATTTTCCCTAAAAAATTATTACAATCATTCATGATTTATAGGACGTATCGTAAAAGAATTCCATCTGTTATTGGCCATGCCAAAATAAAAATTATTATTTTTCCACATGTTATATGCAGTTAGAAAACACAGCACCCCCATTTAAAACCATGAAAAGCCTGCCACTTTTTTGGCATAATCCAGCAGACCAATCAAGTACATATAGTTACTCCTGAGTAAAATACCTTTAAGCTTGCTCACATTTTTTATTTCGAAGCAAATACCTACTTTCAAATATTCCAAACATTTATTAAATGTGAAATGCATTTTTTTGGGCATTTAAATTAATAGGTATCGTAAATTAAAATTAAATCAGCTTTGCGGACATTACGTTATCAAAAAAAGTACTATTAATTGCAATTCATCTACTCCTCGACAGCTACACCAATTGCTGAATGAATGCACTCTTCTTTGTTGATCAGATGACAAGTCTTGTTCACCAATGACATCAGTTGATTCACATCGTTCGCCCAGTTATTCAGTATATCGGAAGCGCTCTTCTTAGTGGTGAAGTAAACGATTCCTACGGGGCGATCAATTTTAACGCGTATGGTATCGCTATTCGCTAATTTTGAAAGATATTCTTCGCAGCGATTTGAAGGCAAATTCAGTAGTTCACTCATGCGTTGAAGGTGAATGCGAGAGTAGTACATTGCGATAATGCGAATGTTCTATAAGCAACAAAATTAGGTTAATTGCAAAGTGTGAATATATGTATGTAAAATCTTACGTGTTCCATAAGACGATCCTTCAGTTCAGAAATGCACTTGCGACCATGTTTTGTGCTTTCCACAAACATTTCATTCTCAGCTAATACGCTGCCAAAATCAGAGTTGAATGTATCGAAATTTATAAGCTCTTTGGACATGAATAAGCGTAGAATTTCACTGAAATTGTTAAAACAACATGTATTATTATAAAATAAACTAAGTTTTCTCTAAATTTACCGATAAGCGGGTATGTCCTCAAGTTTTTTATTCTTCGACAAATGCGCCATCATATCGCTTTGTTCATTGTCGTATGGCGCTAATACACAGTATAGCACGGCACAAATGAGTTTCTCCTTTTGTTCCTTTTCTTGTTCGGGAGTTAATTCTACTGTAGTCAAAGCAGCGGCTGCTACAGCAGCAGCCTTGATTTCATCTTCGCGCTTCTTTTTATCTTCCTCACTCAATTTCTTCTTTTCCTCCTCTGTCAGCTCCGATACTGCCGGTGCTGGACGCGGTGGTTCAGCGATTGCCTGATAATGGCGCGAGGTCTTTAAGAATGAACTGTCTCGGTCTAGCCGAATCATTAAATTGTAGAATTTCAACTTTAAGTCATGCTGTGCTGGATCATCGAAGAATTTTATGCTTATCTTCTTGGCTATGATTTGTGTGGATACAAAGTCTTCTTTTAATAGACAAAGCCGCATTTGTTCCAAAATCAGTTCAACTTTTTCGCGCTTATCCATTGAACCATATGTTTCGACTTGCAGTTCTTCCATAACAGAGGCAGCGCCAGCAATGTCACCATCGGCCTCTTTGATATCAGCCAAAATTTTTGTTAAACGGGCGCGTTCGATTTCTACATAAATTTTGCCTTCTGTGACTGTTCGCAGCGTGTCAATTAGCTTCAATTTAGTGGCCTTGTCAGGCGTTTTATCTACATAAGTGCAGCATTCCTGTATCATTTTTGATACAGCTTGCTTCAATTGAGAACGCCGGCGCGCTAACAATGAAACATATTCGTTCAAAGCATTCCAGTTTTGAGCTTCGAAGCAGATTTGACAAATTGCGACTAGTACGCGCGAGCAAGAGACCATATCAGCGCCCTAATAAAATAAACGAATGAACTCTTGCCCCGGCAAATGTTATACATATCTGATTAAATTATTTGCTTACCAAACGTGATTGCTTTTCAAGCTGCAAAAGTAGCTCTATAGCGTCATGGAAAGCTTCAGGATTCTTTCTGGCCATATCTTTGGCTAGCGGAATTTTCTCATCACAGGCAGGTGAATAATCCACCTCCATTTTGGTGATGCGACCGCCTTCAAATAAGTAATTATCCATTTTGCAGTGCTTTTTTAACTAAAAAATGGAAACAAATGTGATTATGCGGGTGAAAGCGCAGACAATAATAAGCCAAGTTGTTAGTCCACTGAAATCTAAAGGTTGAGTACACTGTTTGTAAAATTTACCGCGTAGGGAAGATGTTAAAGTAATTTTTTTCGCAAACTTGATTTCTTTCACTAAAACTAAATTGAACGTATTCAATTTAAAATTAAGAAAAATAGTAGAACTGTGGCTGCAAATTGACTTCGGATAATTCTGCTTACTAATCAATTAAGTTGGCTGCGATGTGCTAACTGCCAACTGTCAATGCGGCTGTCAACAGGGTGTTATGCATAATGGCAGAAAAAAATACGGAATATTAAATTTTAATTAATTTGTTACAAGTAGCAACTGCGAAGAAAAGTAAAAATATTTGTTTCTTTTTGTAGGAAAAAATAAAAAATTGCGCGTAAAAAATTTTAGTGAATGCATTTATTTTTAGTGTGAAAACTCTACGCACAATAAACACAGCGTTTTGTCAAATGTCAAAACCAATTGGCATTTATTTGGCAATCGCATTTTGCGCCCGAAATTTTGTATAAACGTTGTGGTTTATTTATTTCTAGTTTATTGCAATTGCCCGGTGAAATAAAAGGAGAGATTTATAGTAAAATAAACCAATTTTAGTTAGCGGTAATTGCAAACAGCAGGAATCTTGATTATAATCAATACAAGCTGGTATTTTGGAACGTTTGGTAAGAGGCAAATCGCAATATCTCTACAGGATTAACACCATCTCTAGAATCAAGCCCTTATTTACCGCCATGGCGCATATACAACACTTCGAGGAACTAGTGTTGGATGCTCTAGAAGTAGTGGAATTTAAATTGAGTGAGTATAGCAAATTTTAAACGCATCGAAATGAGGCTAATATAACCCACGTTCTCATTTTAGTACGCCGCAAACAAGATCTAGAGGATGACAGCCTTGTATTCCACCCACAGATGGCACATCAAATATTTGGCGAATCGGAGAGCATATTCGGTTACAAGGACTTACTTGTGCGAATATTATACACAGCAGGACCACTGCACATTTACATTGGAATCGAATACAGCAGCCGAGTTGATGAGATATCAGGCGGGGACATAAAAGCGGATAATGTCGTGAAAACAATTGCGGAGAAATTGCCTGATGGTTGTTTTTTTATCAACATGGATGAATTTTTAAAGACACTTGACAAAGCAGATAAATTTCAACCTTTCGGTGAGAAGTTGTCGGAACACAAAGTAAAGGATACCCAAGGAAAAGAGCGTTTGTTCGAAATATATCACTGTGATTACAAAGTGCCGGCATTCTTGAAGTTCTTCGGTCGTTTACAAACCTTCATACTCTGGTTTGTAGATGCAGCATCCTATATTGATGTGGATGATACGCAGTGGAGTTTCTTCGTCTGGTATGTAGTAGCATTTTTAGCCTAAGCTTGCAAATATAAAAAAAATCCTTTCCTTCATGATAGCTATGAAAAATATAAAAATGATAATGGTGACTACCAGTACGCTACCGCTGGCTACACCACTGTATATGAGTACTATGCATATCCGCAACATATACGGCCACGCATCAGTCAAGTTTTAGTGCTACCACCATTCCAAAAGCTCGGTATTGGCACCAGATTCGTTGAAACTATTTATAAACATTACCAGCCACAAAAAAATGTCATTGATATGACAGTGGAAGACCCATCTGATGACTTTCAGCGTCTACGAAATTTTGTAGATGCACGTTTGTGCATGAGATTAAAAAGTTTCGCACCCGATGTGATTAAGAAGGGTTTCAATAAAGAAATGGTGCGTGAAGCGCGTGAAACACACAAGGTAGTATTGCTATATTTATTTATCGTACGCAGGAGTGTAAAGTTTTTTCAAATACCTTTTTACAGTTGAATCCACGTCAGTGTCGGCGCGTCTATGAAATACTCCGCCTCTATTACACAAATGTGAACGACAAAAATGACTATTATGCCTACCGCTTAGATGTGAAGCGACGTTTGAATGCTATACATTATAAGCAGTTAAATGATATTAAGAAAATGGAAAAGGCAAAGGTGGATACAGAATGGCTGAGAGCGCGTTTGCCTACACAAAGTCAACGCATCGAGCAATTACAAGAAGAATATGAGCAAGTAGAGAGTGCTTACAGGCCAATTGTTGAAAAGTTGCGTGCGAATTAGGGTTACATGCTACATATTTGTGTTTTATTATTCATTTTATTGTCAATGTTGATATCAATCAGTTAATTGTCCAACACGACCTTCATTTTGGTTACACATTCACTTTTTTATGTAATAAAAATTTAAATTATTGAGTAAACGTGTTAAACGATGGTTTGTTTAATTTTTAAAAATTCCATATTTTGATTTAGGATGTTGTAGAAGTTAAATTTCACTTCTGTTTTCATTCATCGATTATGCCATTTCCAACCAAGAAATAACTGCGTCTGCCTTAATGCTGTCGAGACAATTCCTTAGATAGTCCCCACGGCAGTCA
>JAPVRG010251429.1:370-14098 GCA_029783565.1 Rhagoletis cerasi
TTCACCACGTGAAAGAGCGTCTCAAAAACTATCGAAACCATGTCATGTCATGTTTTGAGTCATAAGCCACCTTTTCATAGGCCGGGTCACATATATGTTTTTGTAGCTCCAAGTATCCTCTTTAAAACGAGTCCAAGATGTTTTTTGTAGCTATAATACTTTTTGAGATATTTAAAAAATTAACTTGAAGAACTGGAAAAAAAAATGAAATTTTAAATTTCGCATAACTTTTGCAAATTTTTTTTTTAATTTTTTTCTGTTGGTGGAACTTCATTATAGTTTGAAAGAAAACTTCTGACCAAATTTCATCCAAATCGAAGGGGTCGAGTCTAACCATTGGTCGATTTGACACGGAATTACCCATATGCAAATACATATTGCGTAAAAGGCCTGTTAGACAAAGAAATGTTTGAAAATTTCTGTAAGAAGATTTAGTTTTCGGTTTGTATTTTTTTTTTTTTTGGCTTTTTAAAGTTCCTTTGTCAAACTTTTCCGAAAACATTCCAACATATTTTCTAGAGAAATGCCAAAAACAGCAGCAGCAGTAATAGTAACAACACATGCGTGGAGCAACAACAAACCTACAGCAACGCTATGACAGCAGTGTGAATTGTGTATAACAAAAGTAGCTTCTCCATCAATGCCAGCAGCAAGTAACCGAAAGATGTGGCAAGTGGCAAGTTATCTCTATATGTACACACCAAAAACAAAATATTGATAAAATTTTCTTCATAGTGTTGTATGTCTATTTGTGTTTGTTGCTGCTGTTGTAGTTGTTGGTATTTTGTAGCCATGTTAATTTTATAAATTGGAAGTGACAACATCGTCACAGTGTTAAAGTTAATATGCTTGTGGCGTTTCTGTCATTGCTGTCGATGTTGTGGTGGCTGGGCTAGTTAACGTACACGGAATATGTACTTCTTTCCTTATTTCATATTGGCTGCCGAACTTACATTCGAAAGTAGGTGGCTGCTCCTTGTACATTTGTGTGTAGCTTCTTGTACCTATATTAGCTTTTGCTATGTGTTGTTTCTCTGTTTTTGGCAAATTTAATGCTTTGTTGGATCTGAAAGACACTGCTTGTTATAACAAAAACAACGAGTATAAATACACATGTTTAATATTACAAATATTTGAAGAGTTATTTTTCCAGCATATGGACATAGAGCCACAATTTCCTTTATTGCATTACTGCTGCTTTTTGTTTTCGGTAGACTTGTTGTGTACATTTGTGCACATTTTGTAGAAATCTAATTTTTGCCTGAGGCATTTATGTCGAAGCCATTCAATTTTTAATGTCAAACTATGTATGCACCCATGATACAAAAAAGAAGGTAGTTTCATTACTACGAGTACTAAATTTTTGATTAAAAAGCAGATTTTTGACATTTAGCCAAATGTAAATATTTAGAATAGCCTTGCCACATTGGAATTTTTTGAAAAGGTAGATATTTTTTTGAAATATTTGGGATTTAATATAAGACTAAAATTTGCTCCAAAAAATTACAAGTTGAAAAGGGTGTCGTCAAAAAAACAATTTTAAAAAAGCGTTTTGAAGAATATCGATGTGCAGAAATAAGGAAATAAAATATAATCCAGTTTTTTTACATTTATTAAAAAGTTCAAGATTTTACATAGGAAATGGTCGCCCGGCTATTTTAGTAAGGGTATATTCCAAAACGTCGAAATACAAAGCATCATTCTCTTTTATTTCTAAACCACAATAGATTGTAATGCCAAAGTGCGCAACCACGGTTAGATGATACTTTTCAACTAGAAATATAACCAATTTGTTATATTAATATAATTCGAGAATTCTTGAATTCAGTCTATATTATGTATGTACACTCTTCGCTGCCAGATTGGTTTCCGATGATGCGCAATAACCTTTTCGAAATATTCCGCATTTATAAACATATAATCACTATATACCCGAAGTGCTGCTAACCGGTGAAGTTATCGATTTTGACATTGTATCTGCAGAGATTACAATATATGAAGTAAATCCCAACCTCGAAAATAAAGTCCGAAGAAATTTGGCCGAATTAAATGGATAAATATTCCAAAAGCATTGATTTAGTGTTGGATCGCAGAGGTCAGCAAACAGGCACACACAGCAATTCACATTCGTGAAGTATTTCAAAATGCATTCAGCGGATAGTAATAAGTAGATAAATCAGTTGAAACTAATCTTCATTGGAGATTAATCTTCATACATCTCACTAATAGTTCTCATGCATTTTGCACCCAGTTCCAATGGAATCGGCTTTTATCCGTGCCGAACACCGTCTCTGCCAGCGCAAATTCCTGCTGAGGTCTTGATTGAGAAATACTAATAACAGCATAAATTTATTTATTCCATGATTTCCACTGATGAATCCAAAAAACGAATCTGCGTTCTTATGTATGCAAATTATAAATTTTCTATTTAAATTCAAAACAAATTTAAAAGAAATTTTATTTTCTTTTGACAAAAAAATGATTTTTGAGGATTAGGTATGGTAGCATGAAATGTCACAATCTGCTTAATTGTCAGGTAGTTAATATGGCGACCGAAAAGTAACAATGAAACTACCTTCTGTTTTATATCATGTATGCACCTATGAACAATATGTACATTGGTTTATATTGAATTGAAATTTTACACAAAAATTAAAATACCTTGGCGAAAGTATTAATAGGGAAAATATATTTTAGCATTCTTCGGCTATTTCCCCTTGGGTTGTTTAATGTTTATATTTTTTTAATAAAAGTGTAGCTCGTTATCTAAAAAAGCCAAGTAAGTCAAGATTTCACACTTTATAAAAAAAGTTAGGAAAACCCGACAAGTTTCATCAAAATTTATAGCTTTTTAATTAGATTTCTTAGAAATATTCTGAGTCTGCAGTTTTGTAAACCATTTTTAGGTAGTTAAAACTTATCGTTGATTTTTGGCAATTTATTTTGTGGAAGGTGTTGCACATTTTATTCATTTAAAACAAAGAAAAATAGCCAAAAGTTGTTAAAATGTCACTTCCCTATTTACATTTTCGCCACCGTAGGTATGAAAACTTGCACCGACTTTGGAATACACAGACATTGATCTGCTGAAGTTTAAGAATTTTTAAAGTGTTATTTTCGAGTCTGCAGTCCAATATTTAGAAACTGCTTTTTATTTTTTTGCCGACGTTTCAACCGTTTATTGTGGTCTTCTTCAGGGCTGTATGTATACATTAATTAAAAACCAAATTAGAGGAAGGGAAATACAACGAATTTTAGCCCTTAAGAAGACCACAATAAACGGTCGCAACGTCGGCAAAAAAATAAATAAGGCATTTTTTTAAATATTGGACTGCAGACCCGAATATAACAATTTAAAACAACAATAAAAGTTGGTAGGAAAAAACATTTAGGAACTTTTGTTGCCGAAAAGATCATGATTTGAAAATAAAAAAAAAATTGTAAAGCGATTAAAAAGTTAATGCTCCGTTTAAACAGGCACTAGCATGAATTCATTCCAGTAAAAAGTTCATGCCAGTAACTGGAACGTCGATTTACTTCTTATGTCACTGCAACTGGCATAGTGTAGACGGCCAATCCATTGGGCATGCCAATTCTTTCATAACCTCATACAGTGAATATGAAAATAGCTTGAAAATTAAATACATAAATTTTCAAAATCAATATCTGCAACACATCCATGTATGTAGAGTAAACAATTGTGGCAAATTATATGATTAAGGATTTTCTCATATTTTAATTGTTATCAACCTCAACCACAACTTCTTGCAATGCAAACAACTGACTCTGTTTAAAATATGTAACAGTATTTCTAATTTCCCTAGCTTCTGAATACTGAAATAATGTAGTCGTCATTCCAGTCACGGGTATAACAATAAAATAATTTCAAAAAGCTGCATTACCACCGGTGTATGTAGCCTAGACTGTCCCAAAAAACAAAAGTTGTTTGCTTTTGACGCATAACCCCCTCCCCCCTCTTTTGTATAGGTTTTATCTTAAAAAGTATCCAAATACAATTTTATGCAATTCGGACCACGGCAACCCGTGCCGACTTCCAGTCAAAGTTATCAGAATAAGCTTGGTGCAGTTCGCCTGTTCTGTTTATTTACTCATTTTAAATCTGTATAAGACGGTATCACTATACTCCCTACAGTATTAGGACATAATATTTAGTAAATCTGCGTTTTTGATTTTATACCTGGTAGTCAGGACCATAAATTATAATACATTTCCAAAAGTTTACACAAAATATGGAGATATGGGTATCAAATGAAAGAAGAATTCGAAAAAAGATTAATTATAACTTTAATTTTCAATTATCTTTCTGGAACATGTCAAAAATGTCCTTTAAAAATATTATCTTTCAAATATTTTTAATTTTTAATGATTTTTGAAGAATCTTAGTTTAATTAAAATCTACTAATATATATAGGGATATTAAAGGATACAAATTTTAAAGGATATTTTCAAATTATTTGTTATAAAAGTTGAATTTAATAATTTAATGTTCATCGGAGATATTTTGTTGCCAAAAGTAATTTTTGCTGAGCTCCGAAGTCTTGTTTTCTAGAAAAATTTGTGTATATCCTGAAAATTTGCAATTCGGAATATTTTTTAATTGGTATGACAGGGCGTATGATGAATACAAAATTATTGAATTCAACTTTTCTACTACATTCCTTTTTCTTAAAAAAATACCTTATATAATATTAAGTAAACCAAATCATATGCTTTCTTATTTTATACATTTGTCCCTTCAGGTTGTTCAACTGTTGTAAATCAGTACGATATAAAAATTATGTTTAGTAAATTTTTTTGTATGTCATACGGAAGTACAAACATTATATCAACCAGAGGACATGTCAAATCATCATACGCCCTGTCACACCAATTAAAAAATGTTCTAAAATTGCAATCCTTCAGGACATACAAAAATTATTCTACTAGAAAACATATCCATTGCAGTCTTGTAATACACCCTTACAAAGGCCATCTATTCTTTCCATTAATTACTTTTTTCGATGTACTTGCGAGAAATCCTTTCGTCCTATTAAAAATTTAAAGATGCAGATTTACTGAAAATGCGTTCAAATATGGGAAACATTTCGAATTTGTTGCATTTCCAAAGTTGTCATGGACGATTTTGCATATATTCTTGCGACAGTCTAATGTAGCCCCTAGCTATACAGGTGAGCTTAATCCCTTCTGGCGTTTCTAGAAGCGAACACGAATTTAGAAGTTTCACTGCCGGCTGGTATTTACGGTTCCATTTGAAACATAATCAATTTTATTAATAGTTTTTTTTTAATTCATTGAGATGGGCAACAAAATGGGATCTACACGTACATATATATGTATGTTTCTAATTATCACTTTCTTTAGCATAGGTTTCAATTTCTTTGTCGTAGTCACTATCGGTTTTCATACAAATCGATGGTCCTCTCCAATAATCACACAACACAAAATTTCCTGCTTTTGAATTATATAGCAGATTAGGTTGATAAATGTTCTGTGGAACATCGACTTATGTTTACTTGTTACCAATTGTTTCATTTGTCAGAAAATCGAAGTTGACAGCCCTTACTACTGAACAGTGGCATACGTCTCAATTGCGACCGAATCTCTGCGCATGGTTCTAGTGACGAATACATATATTTCAGCTGAGCACCTTTCAAATTCTAGGATTTAACTAAATCAATAAAGTAAACAAATTATTTTCTTACTACAGTCATTAGTAAATCGGGGTAGAGAACGGCACATGATCAAAGAAGGTAAACATCTCTTCTGTAAGCGCTTAGGGCGCAAATACGAGCGCTGCCCCCTTAACGATATCAAAGTCGTGCTTGGCGATATAAATGCCACGGTGGGAGGGCAACCGATCTACTGCCGCCTCAGGAGAAGTATCCGGATTTCAGCGACCACGAAAGAACAACTAGTACGATGAGGAATGTCACGAAGCCGCAATAATAACGGCTAAGGCCGGAAACTCCGAGTGCCAAGAGCTTGAAATGCTGTCCGACAGGAAAAACGGTGGTGAGGAGTAAGGTGAATGCTTCAGCTCTCATGCGGAATATGGTCAGATGAACGCATGCCCGACGACTGGAATTAAAGTGTGCTCTGCCCAATCCTCAAGTAAAGCGTCCCCGTCATACGTTCCAACTACCTCGGGATCAGCCTTCTAAGAAAGGACTTATCGAGCGTATTTTGTGAAAGACTGAGGCTCACCGTCAACAAATTGATTTGGCCTTATCGTGTGGCTTTAGCCCTGACAAATCCACCATAGACCAGGTACTAACCCTACTTAAAATATTGGAAAAGACTCGATCGCAGCGGGGCCCTATACTTCTTCGATACCGGCGAGTGCTATCATAGCGAAGGTTTGAGTATCGTGTGACGACGATCATGGCAGTGGTTTTTATGAAAGCTGTTTAGCGTTGAGCTTTCGTTATATTGCACAGTTTCTGCAAGTTTTTGCTTAAATAGGATACTTCTGTGGGTCGATGTTTTATCTTCGGTTCATACGTACGCCTAAAACACTGGAAGCGCGCCTTCCGTTTATCGCAACATCATCGATTTGTAGTTTAGTCTTTCGATCCGGATACATCCCTGTACCCAGGTGTATAATTTTATGCTGGAACACAGCGCTGAGTACCTATATGTTTCGGGCCTGACGAAGTCCAGCAGTCTCAGTCCGTCATCGAGCGTTTCTTCGTAAGGGCTGAATTTTCCGACGCTGGGACAAGGAATCTTATTCCTTTCTTGCATCTTTGGCATTGAAATCGCCAAGTACGATTTTTATACCGTGACTAGGCTACGCTATTAGGTGAGATCCAAGAGCTCATAAATGTTATCTTTGATCGTATCGTCTTTATCTTCCATCGCGGCATGAGCGCAGTTTAGCAAGATGTTGAAGAATTTCACTTTGAATTTTTAAGTTTTCTTTAGTTGTTTTTTTGCATGATGGGTCCGAAGCCCAGCGCCCAACCATGTTAATACAATTTTGCTTTTGCTACTAGCATACAATTGTAAATACAAATTACTACATGGCTTGCTTTGATGGCCTCGAAAACAATGGGAAATTTGCTATTTGAGTACACCCTTGGTATCGGCGGGACGTGCAGCGGTCGATCTTGGCAAGCAATAACACACTTCCGCTTCTTACTATTAAATTTATTGTCTGATTACTTGACTAAACTTGTGTGACAATACCAAGACGGGTTATTTTTTTTTTAATGCGGTTCATTAGCAAATACATTGCAACCATTTTTTCCAATCGATTTCGTTTTTAACTCTCAACAAATGTTATTGATTTTCGTCAATCCTTCAGTAATGTCCGACAAATGCTTTTTGCACAATGAAGCCAAAAAGAGGATTTTTGTTCATGGTGTATGGTTCTAAGCACATAGTAAAAAATGTACCAAGTTGCACAAAACGATTACAGTCAGGTACCAAATTAAATTTACAAAAAATGCAACACTTGGTTTTAAATGATAATACATCCCAAATATCAGCAGTAAGTTTCTTATTTCTTTACCGCAAAAACTTTGTAATCAGAACTAAGCTTTTTAATTTTTTTTAATTAAAAAAAAAATAAAAAAATAATAATGATTATTATAGTTATTCTATACATATATCATACATATATATTTGTAGTAAACTTTTTATTAAAACGTTTTTACTTTCTTATATTTTCAGGTAAGTAATTCTGAAGGGCTAATAAGAAATTCGCAAATCACAATAAGGTATTTACGAACTAAATAGATCTAACTGATTTTCACTACTAATACATATTAGGCTGGGTCGAAACAAATTTGTAAAAGTCCACGCCTGTATTCAAAGCTGTTGAGCTGTTGAGAGGATTAAGGCATCATAAAATTTTTTTATTTAATCCTTCTAAAAACTCTTGGATTAATTTTTGTATTAACAACGTTATTGACATGCTTTACGCGTGCACCGTAGACGATGCAACGATGAGCTGCATGATCTTTAAAGAGACATGGGCATAGTGCAGCGAATTGAAACACTGCGGCTCCGCTGGCTTGGCCATGTCGTTCGAATGGATATGGACGCATCAGGCCAGAAAATATTCAACTCGGAACTGGCTGGTGGTAGCAGGGGAAGAGAGAAGCCTCCTCTGCGATGAAAAAACCAAGTGGAGAAGGGCTTGGCTTCACTTGGCACGGAAGAGAAACGACCGGCGTGCTTTATTGAAATCGGTCAAAATCGCTTAGGCGGTTACAGCTCCAAAAAAGAAGAAAAAGATTGGGCATTCGATTTTCAAAAACAATATGTCATTACGTCAGAATTGAGGAGTTCTATATTTCCTTTGAATGTCCTTCTGAGCTCCGAAAGTCCGGGTCAGTTACGCCGAAACTTCACCTTCCTAAGATTCCTTTTTGTTTCATCAAACTCTAGTACTTTAAAATTCATTAAAAGTTTATTCTGAATTGGTTTGCTGAGTTTATATATAAAAAAGTTGTAACATTTTAAATGCTTATTGTCAGCAGCCAAGTTAAACCCATGCCCTGAAGTGGGCATCCAAATTATCTTGAAGCATTTCCAAACACGAACCTTTTCCTGGCGGTGTCACAGATTACTGCAACAGCTTTCTGCGTTTAGTGGGCCAGGCACGCTTAATGGTGTTTGTCATCCGAAAGTAGGACTCATCATGAGAAAGTTGCTCGTTCTCTTCTCGCTTGTGAAATGTAATAGTTTAGTAGCTTTTGTGAAGGACGAAATACATGTGACAATATCTTTAATTCTTGGCTGTTTTTGCTCATACGTTTCATGAGATTAACTCAGCTGTCCTCTTTGGATTTAAAATCTGGGCTCTTTGCTGCCTACTCGAGGTTGAATAGATTTTGCTTTAACATTTTCGAACAGATAAAAATATAAGATTTTAGATTTTTGTTGTACCTTATGTCGATATTTTACTAAAAAATTATTTCCTACGGTTTTCGTTTCATCCCATGACGCAGATATAGATAACTTCAAAATAAGTTCAACAGCCGAAACAAAGAGGATTTTAAAAGCTTCTCAATAGGTCTTGCTGACACCAGTGCATCAAAAACTGCTTAGACTCCCGTTAACTAAGATCTACCTCCAATTTCTTCGGTAACTTGGGGCAGGTTAAAAAGGGTCTGGAGTTGAGTATTCAACTGCATCCTTTAATTTTCATACTTGTCGACTAGATTTTTCCAGGCCAGTATAAAACCTTCATTGGGTAAAGGTGTGTTATGAATACTTTCACGGGCTGCTCCTTGGGTCTTCTGATTAAGGTGGAAAAGGCTTTCCATATTGCTAATCCGTGGGTTTTTGATGCAAAGAGCTGTGAACATGTCTCTAAATGTAGGCCATGCCACGTAATCTCCGTAGACTAACCACAGGCGCAAATTCTATTACTGGGATCTCTGAAGCTCTATGTTTGATTGGTACGGTCGAGGTATTAAGCTATTTGATATCTTGACGAGTTAATCGAGGCTAAGCTGAGTTCTACTCGTTTTATATTCAGCGTATAAACAGAATCGTCCTCTTTTAGGGTTTGTAAGTGATCTTCGACAAATTCTATCAAATCAGTAGTAGTTATTTTGAAACCCTCCACTTTAACAAAAAAGGGGTTAATTACCAAGAAATTTGCAGAATACGAGCGTTATTTCTTAACTGTAAGGGTTCCGAATTAGTAAAAATCGGAATTTTTTCTGATAACTGCAAAAATACGACGAAAAGTGCTATAAAATTGTAGCTACCATACTACTGTCGGATAGTGGTCATTATTATATATAGTAAACTCGACAAAACGGAAACGCGATGCTCCAAAAATTTCTCTCTTTAAGGAAAAAATCTAGTCTTATACTACAAAGAATCTATTTTATACCTTTTATGAACATGAAATGGTATTATAACTTTTGTCCGATGTTTGTAAGTACCAGAAGAGAAAGAGGCCCATAAAAAATATACCAAAATGATCAGAACGTTGCGCTGAGTCGATTTAGCAATGTCGGTTTGTCCGACTGTGCCAACGCAAACTAGTCCCTCAGAGTTCGAGATATCAGACTGAAATTTGGTAAGCGGATTTTTTTTTGACATTAATCATTTGTCGGAACCGACAAAATCGGACCACTTAAACATACAGCTCCCATATAACTGATTGTTCAGATATGAAGTTTTGCGTTATAACTCACTGATTTATGCACTTATTATCAACAGAGAGAGTTTACAGTAAAAATGATAAAGATCGGGTCACTATAGCCTATAGCTCCCATTCAACTGATTGTATAGATATAAATCAAAACAATTTCGTGAGCTACTTACTAATTAGTTATACAAGGTCTGCTGAGAAGTCGACAAGATCGGTGATCTGCAAGGAATGTTCAGATATAAGTTTTTGCGATATAACTCCTCCATCTGTGTAGTTCACAGTATACATCAATTTAGTAAGTATAAGTAATGTGCTACTAAAGAAATGAAGGTTGAAGTTCAACTTTTTGATGTTCTTGAAAGGTATGAAGCCTTCGACATAGCCGAAGACAGCACTGCCCTTACTTGTTTTATATTTTCATTTGAGTCCTACGCTGTGGATTAAGTGGACACCCAATGCATTCCACTGTTCGGTATTGTTAGCAGACGTAACGAATTTCTATCTAAACTATTTCCTTCCAAACTCTACATATTGCAGGCTTAGAATGTGCAGCTTGTCCTGCCATGCTAAGCACAGTGCAGTCAAGTTATCATAGACGTGAAGTAAACGTAAACGTGCTTTTCCATAGAAATAAGGAAGCATTCGAACGTTTGAGGCTACCATAATGCATCTTTTGAAATGGCAGTTTAACCGGTAAATTGTTAGGTGGTTTGCATACGAAGTGCTTGTTTTTAAAATGAGCCACATGCATATACTCTCGGCAACTCAAAAGACCACTTCTTTTACAGGCATCACCCTCACCGTTGTGGTCGGTCATTGTAGTGTCTTTGGCTGCCGCAACATACTAACGTTCGTGCTACGACTAAATCGCCTCAAATGCCAGAGTACTATATGAAACGTGCCTCGCATAACTTTCATTGGCCATAAAATGCACGCGCATCTCCATTGTTTCGCTCTTGCAGCAATCATATCGTTGGGGCTTCCATACAACAAATGAAAGCAAACTTCTACTGAATTTTTACACATACCTACATATATGTGTGATATTGTCTTATTTTACGTAGTATAATGCAACGAATTTTTTTGCTGTGCCACTAGGGAAGCGGTGAAGGTGGTAGTGGCGCTGACGGTGATGGTGATGCTGGTCAATGAACGTGGCTTCTTATCACGTTTTGTACCTAAAAATTACGTCTAATGGGATACATCGACTACGTTCCATGTTGTCCGCTCATGCTGACTCCATGCTTTACTGCTCGCTATTATCGTGTCTCGCTCTTTCTTTTATGCATCAATCTGGCTCCCCCTTACGGTCATTGGTCAAGCTGCTTTTAAACATTGCCTTTTGCCGTTAACTGCTATAACGAGCTTAGCGAAATTTTGTCTGCAATATTGCGAGAGACTGGTCGTTAAAATAAAATGGCTTTCGAGTACGAAAATCAAACGAGTTAAAATGCACTTATAAAAATAAAATAAATTACACAATAATTTTTCATTTGTTACATTTAATAACACCGCGCGGCAGTAAATTTTACACACGAAATATAGTAAAAGTGTATTTTTAGTTTTTCTTTCTGACGTCAGCATTCTTTTTTAAAAGGGCTTTGGCATTTCAAAGATATATAAAGGATGAATAGGTGTTGAAAATGCCCTTTTCAAACATTATCCTTGAATATTCTTGAAAATTTGCAATATTCGTTTTTGAAAAAATTGTAGGTTGAAGTCCAACATACACAAGACCAGATCGTCTTCGTTCATTTCGTCGTTCTAACTTTATTAAAAATAAAAAAAAAAACAAAAACAATAATATTTAAATT
Organism: Rhagoletis cerasi; assembly: GCA_029783565.1. Classification (NCBI taxonomy): domain Eukaryota; kingdom Metazoa; phylum Arthropoda; class Insecta; order Diptera; family Tephritidae; genus Rhagoletis; species Rhagoletis cerasi. The sequence goes on from JAPVRG010251429.1 coordinate 12,323, forward strand.
AAATCAATAGCTATTCGTCTTTGTGAGCAAACATTTTTAATTTGCATTTAAGTGTTTTTAATTCTAGAGAATTCTCTCTTTCGTTTGGTGCCATTCTAAATTGCACTGAATTTTTTAGGTAGTGCTTTGAATGAATCATATCTTTGAAATTTCCAAGTCCTTTTAAAAACATCCTGTCGTCAGAAAGAAAAATTAAAACCACAGATTTAAAATATTTTGCTTCTAGTTTCGGGAGTATATTGATTTGTGTGTGTGTAGGATTGACTGTCGCACCCCAGTGGGAATTAGGATCACACAATAATGCCTTACTACCAACTTACTCTTCACCCGGCAGTCCTTACAATTTCCCTGCCGAATGTCCCTTACTTTAACAAAGGCATGGCCGCCTTATGCAAGTAGGAATTTAGAATGTACATTTGGTATCAGACATTCTTCTAAGCCGCTTTACCAAATAAAGTACGTAGAATGCAGAGCGCTCTCTCGGAGTAGTTCGGGTTGCCATTCAAACGTACTTTATATCATTAAGGGGCATGTAAGTATGAAAATGTAAGGCATTAATAATGTGCAATCGCTATGTACTCAATAAATCAGATTCACACCCAAAACAGCCTTCCACGTAGCGGAAAAAGTAAGCAGTACTTACTTTATAGCTTACCAAATAAGGTACGTAGAATGTAGAGTACTCTCTCGGAGTAGTTCGGGTTTCCAATCAAACGTACTTTATATCAATCAAGTATTTTTTTTGGATCCGACACACGAAAACTAGTTCCTAGGTACCTCTAGAAAGTACTTACCAAATCTGAGCTCTTAATATTAACGGGAAGAATATGCTCATCGTAGTTTTCCATTTTAAAATTAGTCTCATATAAAGATGGTCATATCTTATCACCAATAGACCGTAAAACCAGTTGCATCGTCAATAATTATAGGAAATTGAACGCTCTACGAAAATGGTGCTGTATACTCTTTTCATAAATCTAACCATTTAAAAGATATTCAAGGTCAAAGATTGAAATATTTTAAGGAAAACAATTTTTTGTTTTGAATTCTTGTAACTTACTAAAAAATAATTATTGTCAAATGAGTTTCAATTATTTCTATAGGAAATTGAACGCTCTACAAAGAAGGTCGGCTGTTGTTAATCGATTACTCTAACCATTTAGAAGATATTCGCAGTAGAATTCCAATGCCCACTCACTAAAAACAAAAACAAAAAAAAACAAAAAAAAAACAAAAAAAAAAAAAGAAAGAGGCCTGTTTTGTAGAGCGTTCAATGTCCTTTAGAAATAATTGAAACTCATTTGACAATAATTATTTTTTAGTAAGTTACAAAAATTCAAAACAAAAAGTTATTTTCCTTAAAATACTTCAATCTTTGACCTTGAATATCTTTTAAACAATTAGATTAATGAAAAGAGTATATAACACCATTTTCGTAGAGCGTTCATTTTCCTATAAATATTGTCGATGCAACTGGTTTAACAAGCTATTGGTGATAAGATATAATCATTTTTATATGAGAGTAATTTGAAAATGCAAAAGTACGATCAGCATATTCTTTCCGTTAATATTAAGAGCTCAGATTTGGTAAGTACTTTCTAGAGGTACCTAGGAACTAGTTTTCGTGGGTCGGATCCAAAAAAAAATACTTGATTTTTTTTGACCCACCCTAATAGATATAGATATGTATAGATATAGATGTAGATATAGATATAGATATAGATATAGATATAGATATAGATATAGATATAGATATAGATATAGATATAGATATAG
>JAPVRG010251449.1:0-15799 GCA_029783565.1 Rhagoletis cerasi
AAACGTTGGTCGGAAAACCATACTTCGTACCATGCACTGCATATAAATTGACAAATTGGTAAAAGTTTTGCTCTATGATTGGGAACGAGTATAAATGTGAGCAACGCAAGAATAGCTCTGGAGTTCCAACGGGCGTTACTGAGCGATGGTAAAACTCGAAAGTTAATGTAAGGAAAAACTTTATGTTTTTGATAATACTTAAAGTATTGTCCAAGGTTATACAAATACTGCATGCCATCGCGCCATTTGATATTAGGAATTTTCATTTTTTTGTCGCTTTGTTTGAAGTTTTGTTTCAGATTTTGAAAATCAGTTATTAAATCTGAAAATATTTCGTAGGAAATATTTTGTGATATTGGTTTTGCGACAAGTAGTTCATTCATTGCATGCTTCAGAATTAAATCCAAAACATGGTGTTGGCAACCAACGTATTGTGGCGGTGTCAATAATTTTTCTTCAAAGCATGATTGAAGATAATGAACAATTCCATTTTGTTTTCCTGTATTGACATTTGTTGTATCACATACAATCATTTTAACCGAGTTCCATAAATAAAATCGGTCTAGAATTTCCTTTATGCCTGTAAATTGAAGTAGAGTTGGAAATGTATATAAAATCTGAATTTTTTTTTCTTACCTTCAAATATTGTGACACTTTTTCCATCCTCAAGCACAATTACCGCTACTCGCACTTCCTTAGTTTCATTTGACAATACCACTACCTGCACCTCCTTTTTTCCAAATTTTTTGCCGTCAAAATGAAGACACCAATTCTCTTTTTGTAACGTTGTCATATATTTTGCTTCCAATCGCTCGGCTGATTTCATTGAGGCTTTATATACGGCAGATTGTGTGGGTGCTGGAATATCAATGCATGATTTCACTAATTCTTCACATACTTTAGCTGCTTTTTTGCTACTCAAACTTGTTTTCTCTATTATGTCTACTGCGACCTTTGTTTGACACTTTACTTTTCTAAGTCTTTCAGAGGTGTTTCAGGGTGATACAATTCGTTATCTCCTTCCAGGGACGATACTGTTGTATCAGATACACTTGCATTTATAACACTTTTCTCATGTACGGTCACTGGTTTAAGTAAAGCAATTTTTGATGGATGAATATTTGTTTCCTTTTCAGTGGTGTATCCAACATCTCCATTGGAATTTTGTTGAAGTGCATACAACTTTTTGTCCTCAACGCTCAGCCAAATGCCATTTGGATTGGTTATATCAAACAGTTCTCCAAAAACTATAGAAACTTCTCCATTAGGTCGCTTTAAAAACTTCGAATAATTTTTAAAGAGTTTTTCTACTTTCCTTTCAATTGAAGTTTTAGTTATACTTGGAAAGTTTAATTTTGTCCATAAATCCAGCAATTCGTCGGCAATAATTTTAAATCTTGCTTTTTTACTTTTTTCGGCGTTTGCCAATGAGTTATATCTACCTATTATAACGGTCTTCTTAGGTATTCTGCAAAATGCGTTCAAATTTTTATCAACCTGTTTTATTTCTTGCCGTCTATTTCTGCTTTTCTCGAAGCGAATCAAAGAGTTTTCCCATCGTTGCGAATTTCTTGAAATTACATTTGAACTTTTCTTGAAACTCATTTTTTTCCACTGTTTAAAAATGTAAATTGTTTACGATACAACGCACCGATCAGAGAGCACAAAAAAGTAAAGTGTTTCAATCAATTTGCTTTCAGATAGAAAATAAAAGCAGAGAAGATCTCAGTTCTGACTTCAAAATAGCGGTAAATATTTACCACTACTAAGAAATAGAAAGCAAACGAAAACAAATAGCCAAAGCGGTCAACAACTATATATGTCCAATGCATTTGTACATGTTTGTGTGTATGTGCGCATGTAAATTTTAAAATCGTTTGGTGCGTGAACTTTTTTGAATAAAAAAAAAAACTAAAAACGCAGTTATCATTTGTTTAATGTTTCTCATCGTGTACGGGCATGTAAATTAAAAAAAAAAAAGTCAAAATAGAATACCCCTAATGTACATACATATATGTATGTGCATATGAGACGCGAATGCAATTAAACTTCTTTGAAGATAATATTGAAGTAATTCTTAAAATTAGTATACGCACATATGTATGTATTTATGCTGATGCGTTTCAATTGATGCTAATTTGTAACAAACATAACATTCGCACCTCAAAGGGTTAATTCGTTTCTTTACAGTTTTTTGACATTATAACTAGCTACAAGAGAGTTCGAGCTAGTTGTCACTTTTCTACCTTGTTTAATATGCCTTGATTTTCAAAATTTTGTATTTCGCTAGTGAGTGAGTGTAAACGTGAGAGTTTTGTATTTTCTGCCGCCTTTTTTCTTTCGGGGAAGAATCGCTGAAAGCTAAAAGCAAAAGTTGTATTTGTTGAATCGATACCACGTTATATGCATTCGCCTTCGCTCTCGCCGTGTTGGTGTGCTCGTGTCTGTGTGAAGACGAAAAGAGCTGATCTTCACGCGGGAAGTGAAATGCGCACTGCTGCTCTATAATCATGGAATATCTCCCATCTTTAGCTAAAGATGAAAACGTGAGGCGCATAATGAGCGAAATCGAAAATTTGGCCGAAGACTGCAATAAATTACAACAAATCGCCGACATCACTGCATCGCTTAAATATCCACACCAGTATTTGGAGGATGTCATACGTGAACTGCTAAGAGACGTGCAGCGGCAGTTATCAGAGCGGCAGACAAATGACACGCAACTGAATATGCTGGAACTGCTGGTCAATTCACCGTAAGCTAACACACTATCACGCTCTGGTCAAAACGGAATTATTTGCACCTTTTCATTTTTAGGAACGGAAGCCAAAAACTGTCGATCGTTTTCAGCAAAGCTGAGAAACGCACTCAATGGGAGGTTACCTTCAATGAAGCTAAACAGAAGTTGGGTGAGCATCAGGGCATCAAGTGTTTTCTTTGTTTTTTTTTCTAACTTTTCAACTGAATCTGTCATAACCTGTTTATATTAACTCGATTCCAGCTGCCACTCTCGAGCGACACCCTATTCCAGAGTTTTTGATGTCTATACCAATACGAAAAACTCGTGCCGGCTTGCAGTTTACATGCGCCGCAGCTACGCTCAGCGAGAAGCGCGATGTGTGGGTGTGCAACAGCGACGGATACGTAGGACAAGTGTGCATTATGTCCCTCTACCCGGAACCAAACGTGACCAGCTGCAATGGCGTTTGCAATGCTCGCATTCTTTGTGTGGCCTCAGTGCCCGCCTACAACCCGAACAACAGGAATTCCGTGAATAGTGGCGCGCAGCAGCCACAACAGTCGCATCCACGCAGCGCCAGCACTACGCCGCAACACAGCTACACGCAGCAGTTGAGGGACTATCGCAAAAGCATCTCACCGAACTTCCAACCACCAACTGTGATTGGCACACCGGAAAAGAAAAAGACGCCATCAGCGCCCGTGGCGGTTGCAGTGAACTCAACTGGCTCCGGAAATGGCACAGCCACGGGTAACGCAAGAGGTGACGGCAGTGCTGAGAACCAACTGGATTTGAATCTAAGCTCCAGTGATGACGAGACAGACACTGGTCTTATAAATATTGGTAGCGTTGCTGAAGCTGCATGTAGTAACGGCAGCGGCACCATAGAGCGCGTACCCAGTCCAGCTCCCTCGACGCAGACAACCGCTTCGGTGACTTTGCCGGGGAGCATTAGCAGCGGAACACAGTCGCATCACTCGCACCAAGTACGCTATTCGAATTCTAAAGAAAATAGTAAAATCATTAAAGCCTAAGTTAAACATATTTGCACGTCTATTATTCTTATTTTCAGGACTCCAATCCAGAAGATGGCGATGGAAATTTGTCAACAATGTGGATTGGCACGGAAGACGGCTGCATTCATGTATACAATAGCACCGATAATATCCGCATCAAGAAGAATAGAATAAAGATCGAGCATCAGTCGGCTGTGTATTCCATTTTGTGAGTGTACAAAATTTAACGTACATATTTCATCGTTATATATTTGATTGATTTGTGATCGCTAGGTACCTGGACAATCGCGTTTTTGTATCTTTGGCTAATGGTGATATCTGCGTATATCTTCGAGATGGAGGTGTGTATTTGTTTATCTTCTACAAAGTAGCCGCGAGCGTTTTTGTCGTAATTTTTCTGTTTGTTATTTTATGCAGTTGCTTGGAATACAAGTTCGTCGCACTGTCTTTCAATCGGAACCGTTACAAGTCCGATAACCAAGTTGCTGAATGTGCAAGGAAAGCTGTGGTGCTCCATACAAGGAATTATAAAGGTTTTGGATACAGATACTCTCCTAGTGAGTTTTGTTTTACAATTCTGTCTGGTTTATACATACTTTATAACAAACTCATTAACCGTATTATTTTAAATTTTTAAGGTGGTCAATCAAATACAAATCTCATCCGACTCGAAGCCTATCACAAACATGACTGTGTCGAACAATTACGTGTGGATTTCAATTCAAAACTCGGCCCATATAAAGTGTTTTCATTCCATGAGGTAAATTTTTCATTCAATAATGATTCGCTCTGATTTGTCTATCCCTCAAATGAAAGCTTCGTCTAAAAACGGCTTCATTGTGAAAGTATTTATATTTGAGATACTGCTGTACATTTTTAAATGAGAGCGTAAACTTGCGGATGTCGAAAAATGTTTTAGCTACTCCACTTTCGTCGTGTTTAGGTCTAACATACTAATTTTTTAAATGGGTTAAGGCCTGATTATGGCAACTTAACTTAACTTAACGTAACTTAACTTAAAAACAATCCAATTGAAACAGACTTCGACGTTGTTAAGTGACGCTACGTTTCGCCTGCTCAAATGTAAGCAACATCCATTTAAGAGAATTTTTAAGTGACAGCTTCTAAGTTACGTTAAGTTGCCATAATCAGACCTTTAGTCATTGGAAGAAAAATCTACAGAACACTGATTGTATTCTGTTTAGCACACTTAAATAAAAGTTGCTTGCTGAAGATACTTTAATGAATCATAAGAATACATTTCAATAACTATATACCTTTTTTTAAACAAGACTTTGTTTCTTGGGAAAGTAATATCTTTTCGTTGAACTCTTCTTAGTACGCTTTGTATAATTTTATATTTTTATTCAAAAATACGTGAGCTAAGTTTGTGGGCCAGACGAACGCACAACCCCCCAAGGGGAGGTGCTTCTTTTCAACGGCTGGAAGTCTTAGAGAAATACCACGCTCGTCACCACAGTACAGGAAATGCGATGGACGGGACATGCATTCAAAACAATGTCTGCGTTTGGTGTGGGATTTGTGGTTGACCGGAGGCTCCAACACCTTGTCTCCAGGTTTACCCCCATCAGTGAACGAATTGCCACAATCCGCATCCAGTTAAGTTCAATAACATCTGCTTAATTTGTGCGCACGCTCCAACGGAGAAAAAGGACAATGAGACCAAAGAGCCCACAGTTGGAAATTTCAACCTTCATGACAACACCTTCGACAACGGAGATAGGCTCATCGACTTTTCTGCGGCACGGAACATGGTCAGACACTATTATCGAAACATCCGTAATGACACTTGGATGCCACCTGATCAAAGAACGAAAACCCAAATTGAGAACGTTATGTAGGCGCGACGAAAGTTCGACGTTGAAAAGCTGTAGTCACCAACGATAGCAGAAAAGTTCCGAAATCAACTGTCAATCCCGCTTAAACAAGAAATTCCTCATCTTCCAATCTCTTCATACCGCTGCTGAATTAATAAAGAAATGGTTAATATGTATGTTGCCCCGAGAAGAAAAGGTTTACTCTAGCGTCGATACTGTCGTTTTTGAAGTTCTACAGGAGCAAGTTAGATTTCCGTTTTAAGCTCACTTAATTTCAGTGGAGTTGCCACCTCATGAATTGAGACTAAAAGTTGGAACAGTGTTGTAACGGAACTTGCCGAATAGTTAAAGCATTACACTATAATTGTTTGGACTTCGAGATTTTAACAGGAGAATTACAAGCCCAGCGAATCAAAACTTCTTTTTGTAGTAAAACGTCGTCAATTCCCAATTATCGTAGCGTTCGCAGTAACAATAAATAAGTCTCTAGCAATAGTTCGTATTATCCTAAAAGAGAATCTTGCGAAGATATCAAAGTTAAAATTAACGACTAAAATAAATATACCGCAGATATAGTTTTCATGAAGTACTTATGTACATAAACAAATTGATGCGTTTTTAGAAAAAAGAAGACATATAGATTTTTTAGGCAACGGAGCACCCCGATTTTCGGGGAAAAATCAGACCACTGCAACATATAGCTATCATATAATTGATTGTTCAGATATGAGATTTTGCGTTATAACTCCCTCATTTATGCAGCTAGGAACATGAAATTTCACACTATTTTCACTTATTATAAACAAATGTTTACAGTGAAAAAAATGATGATGATCGGGCCACTATAACCTATAGCTCCCATTTAACTGATTGTTAAGGTATGAGGTTTTGCGTTATAACTCCATCATTTAGACAGCTACAACTGAGAAATTTCGTGAGCTATTTAATAATTAATCAAGCAATCTCAATCCATGTAGTTTAGGTCAACAAATGTTTCCCCTTTTTGCTCATTATAAATAAAAAATTCACAGTGTAAATCAATTATGCTCCCAAAAAATGTTTAAAAATACAATAGTGAGTTGGAGTAAAATTTTGATGTCCTTCGTGGCCGAAGACAGCGCTGTCTTTAAAGTATAAACAGAATCAATTCGCTGAGAGAATTTCGTCAGACGGAGCGATGCCGTCGGGTGACATTCGCTGCAACATTTCGCGCAGTAAAACAGAACCGAAATGAAGGATTGACAAATAAAAGCCATAAAAATACAAAAGCGAAAAGATGAATACTCAAATTGTCCTATTCTTCTTCTTCTTGATAATTATCTGCTGGAAAGGTAAAGAAAATAAGCTATTTTATCACTGATAGCTGATTTTGTCGACCGGCGGCAGCGGCAAAATTAAAACTAAATCTATTCTCGCCGAATTTCGTCAGACGGACTTCGTCCTCTCTTTGGTTGTGTGCAATCTCATACACTGCAGTGTGTTTTAATTTTGACAACGAACTTTCTTCCGACGAAGTTCACTCAGCGAATTGATTCTGTTTATACTTTTACTTATTTATTTATGTATTATAATTTTTGTTTGAAATTTCGACTTCGTTTTGTAACCCAACAGCAAAATAAACTTAAAGTAGGTTTATTAAAAGTTTACTAAAATAAACATTAAGCTTACAAAACGCTCGTTGTTGGTTCATAAAACGCTTGAAAAGCGTAATATAATCGAAACGGCACCTTGGTTATAAGCGCTTGAGTTAAAATAATATTTAAAATAAAGTATTTTTTCTTTGTTTTGTCGTAAACATTTGCATTTCGTTTTTGAAGTTAACTGATTTATAAACATTCGCTCTCAACACTCATAAAAGGTTTATTTGCAAAAACTTAAATTAAACTTAATACTAAAACAGACGGTGCAAGTCCTTCATTCCGGATATATCAGCAAGGAGAACGAAAGAACTTCTTCACCTCAGCAGGCATGAAGTAAGAATTGTTACAGGCTTTCTTACTGGCCACTGCAGGGTAATGCAACACTTGTCTAACATAGGAGTTGTCAACTCTGACCAGTGTAGGTTGTGTAATGAAGAACAGGAAACAGCAGAGCACATTATGTGCCACTGTGAAGCCCTTACCAGGACCAGACTTCGCGTCCTAGGATCACCGTACCTAGAAGCACACGACCTAAGTGGCATTCAGCCAAAGGACCTCGCGAGGTTTCTTAGCAGTACGTGGATCAAAGATGACCTGTAGCTGAATAGAGGTTTGTTACAATAGATCATTTCGGTCGCGGTAACTAGGTGACCTGCTCCCTCCTCTAAATATAATCTAATCTAATACTAAAACGTTTATGTAACACTTAATATAGCAAGCTTACTTTAAGTTACTTTTAAAAACACTTACAGAAATGCTTGCTGGGAAGCTTCAATGAAAGTCTCCCAACATACATACATATGTATTAAAATATTGTATTTATGTAGTTATAGTTGAACATTCATGTTATGATAATTTGGAGGGCCTAAATCTGGGTTATAGGGTGGAGGCAGAGCGACATGAATCTTGTGACATTGTCTATTCCATTTTCTTCATATTTTTTCCTTAATGGCACCCTTTCGATTTTTTGAAAGCATATCGTAGTGACGCCTTTCCTGTGAAAATTCATAGACGCTTGTGTGTAGCGTGAGCATTCTTGGCTCCCATCCCGCCCTGACCTTAGACATAACAAGATGAAAATAGTCTATGTTCAAAACTGTCGTAGTATCATTTAAAACTTCGTTTATTTTTTTCCATTTCAAAAGTGTATATTTCAGAGAGTTTTTTCAAAAATGTCTGCGAACGAACTGAGCGCTGATCGTATTCTATTGACTCTCTGTTTTGCTTAAATAAACTGCTCTACCAGCACTCGTAAGCACTCGACATCTCTCACATGATGTGTGGTTATTTCACTTACTTAGTTAGGAACGTTGAATGTGGTTCCGTGCGCAGAAGTCCACGTAAGTAGCCAGAAGGGATTCTTTTGCGTACGGGTCAAAGCGCAGCTCACGATATCCGGATACATATAAATCCACGTATCCTCTGGGTAGCGACCAAACATCTGTTTGGGAGCGAGCTAAAGTGGGTTTGGCACCCGCCACGTAAAATCCAATCCCACCGAAAAATCAAACCAAGCCTCGGATGAGACCCCCTTCTTTAGATGACGACCACGACAAACGTAAAAAGCACTATGATTTGAGGGTATGCACCTGGAAATGCCTCTATCCGGCTGATTGATGTCCTCGTGGAAGAAAAAGGCTGACATCACCGACATTCAAAAACTGCTATTGACAAGGAAAGTGTGGGGCCTTGCGACTTCTACTACAGCTGCCACGTAAAGGAGCGTAAATCCTATGTTGGATTTGTGGTGGGAGGTAGACTCCGTCGCCTGGTACTGTCGTTCGCCCCGGTTGACGAGCGTCTAGCCTTCAATCGCACGAAAGCGAGATTCCTCAACATCTCGCTTATTTACGTTTTCGCCCTGACGGAAGAGAAGGACGAGGCACTCGAGGGTTTCTTCTGTGAGCGCTTGGAGCGTACATACGAGCGCTACCCCCGTCACGATACCAGAATTGTGCTTGAAGATCTTAATGGTAGGGTGGGCAAGGAAGGGATCTTTGGCGACACCGTCGCAAAATTCAGCCTCCACGACGAAACGTCCGATAACGGAGTGAGGCTGATCGACTTCCCCCAAAAAATGGTAGTACGCAGTTCTAGGTTCCAGCATGAAAAGATCCATCAAACTACATGCCTGTTTCCAGATCGAAAAACGAGAAAACAAATTGATCATGTCGTGATGGATAGAAGGCACGCTTCCAGTACGTTAGAAGTACGTTCACTCCGAGGGCCAAACATCGACTCGGACCACTATCTTGTTTCAGCCAAGATATGCAGCAAAAAATGTGCATCAAGCAATACAAGGAAGGCTCAACGTCGAAAAGCTGCAATCGCAACAGACTGCCAATTTATTCGCCACTCGACTCTCATACCTGCTCTCACAGAGCGCTCTTCAACAAACCGAAATATGCGAGCAGTGGAACCATTAAGCAGTTGGATGCTCATCAAGTACCGCCGCCGTGGAAGCGGTCGGATTTCAACGAGCCCGAAAGAACAACTGGTACGATGAGGAGTGTCACGATGCTCTAGAGAAAACAGATGTCACCTACAAGGCCACGCTGCGATCGGGCGCAACTCGAGTTGAAGAGGGAAGCGAGACATATTTTCCACAATAAGAGATAGACCGAAATACGTGAGGGCGAAGAGCTTGAAACATTGGCCGACAGGAAAAACGCCCGAAAATTTTAGCATAGAGTTAGGCGACATACGGAGGGGTTCAAGACTAGGGCGAACTCCTGTAACAACAACCATGGCGATCTAGTGGCCGATGTCCAGAATGTACTTAAAGGATCGAGAGAACACGTTTCCACCAACCCTATTGAACGACAGCACCACCAAAAGTAGTGGAGAAGACGAACCCGAGCTCGCATTCGATGATGATGGAGTTAATGCCCCCCCACCTGACTACGGCGAGGTACGAATAGCAATTACGCGGCTGAAAAACAACCAAGATGCTGGAGCTGACGGCCTGCCAATTGAGCTATTCAAGTACGGCGGCGAGGAGTTAATAAGGTGCATACATAAACTCTTATGCTGAATATGGGCATGCCCTACGGCTGGATTTTAAGTGTGCTCTGTCCAATATAAAAGAAAGGCGAACCCGCCATACGCGCCAACTACCGCAGGATCAGGCTTCTGAGCATAGGTTACACGGTCTTATCGAGTGTATTGTGTGAAAGACTGAAGCCCACCATCAACGAACTGAGTGTGCCTTATCAGTGTCTTCAGGCCTGGCAAATCCACCATAGACCAGGTATTCACCACATTTTGGAGAAGGCTCTCGAAGATAGAACCGACAAACACCATCTATTTGTTGATTTCAAAGCCGTTTCGACAGCACGAAGAGAAGTTGTCTCTTGTGCATTTTCTTCCGTAGAAGAAGTGTTCTTTTGTGGAAAAAATGCGCAACACCGTCAGCAAAAAAAATGTCAAAAATCACTTTAGCCACTTTAAAATTGCACTTTATCATACTAAAATTGAATGGGCTATAAAACTGCAAACTTGAAAATTTTCTAAAAATTCTGAATTAAAAATTCTTATTAAAATGTTTAAAATTTTGATGTAAGTAAATTTTTGAAATTCGGTTGTACAAAGTTTACAACATTCATTTATATGGCTTTGTTATAGAAGGAGCTATATTTTAAACAAAAGTTTACGAAAAATGTTTACCATGAAAAACATTTTGGAACATTGTGAAAAAGTAATTGTGTACTTATTTTTGTGACATACTGTACATATGTATCATATATACACACATATGTGCACATTTAGTTATATATTCTATTTTTTCACTACTTAATTGAAAATCTCACATTGCAGTCACCAGTTAATAGCCGAAGTAAATCTGGCACCGGCTGTCAATAAAATGCTCTCGAATTGTGATGAGATCATTCGCCAGCACAAAGCCGCCTGCTTACGTGTCACATCGTTGCTCTCCTGCAGGGACCTCATTTGGATCGGCACAAGCGCAGGCGTCTTGCTCACCATACCGGCGCAGGGCTTTGAGAAAGGCGTGCAAAATGTTGTGCCTACTGGCATCCCCCACGGCCACACGGGCCACGTGCGCTTTCTGACATTTGTTGAGACCAGCGGTCTGACTTCGGAAGGCAGTGGCAGCAGCACAGGCTCAGCAGGTCGTGATACTGAAAATGCGGGGAGCAGTAGTGAATACCGGAGCCAAAGGTAAGCGGTTTCCCCCATTTATATTCTGCAAACTTACTGTCACTCATTACACCCTTTATAGTTCCGCTAAACATTCGAAGCCTAAGCCGGAATCGAGTACGATTTTGGTAATTTCTGGTGGTGATGGGTATGAGGACTTCCGCAACTCGGGCGCGAATTCTTTAAGCGAAATCGCTGGTCGTGAAGACAGCACCAATCATTTGCTTATATGGCAAATTTGAAGTAGGCGCCGCAAGAACCGTTGGAAGGAACTACTTTCACGGTGGAAAAACAACAACTAGTGGTGGCAGCGTAGTCCGGGCGGATACCGGCGAAAGCGTGGAATCAATCGACACACGAGCACAAGCATCTAAATATGTAGAATGCAACAACTTAGTGACGATATACTTTCTGGGAAAGGGGCGATTTTACTCGTTAATACGTTTCCTGCTTCGTGACTACCGAACGGATACTACTCAAAGTCAAATGAAAAAAACAAAAAACACACAAAAACCGCAAACTAGCCTTGGGATATCCAAAAGAGGGAGGACATTTTATAATCAGACAATAGTTTGCAAACTCGATTTTTTACTGACTACGCCCATGCGCTTTGCGAAAGTAAAATTTCGATTAGTAGACCTGAATACTGATAGTTGAGATTATTATTGCTGCAAAGCTTACACACAAACACATAATCGCCAACACATACATACATACCTACATACTTATAGGCATATATCAACGGGGCCACGTTTGCTTTGCCGCCGAAGCGATTCTAATAATTCGAAAATCGACAATGCAAATATGTTTTAATTGATATGTTAATAAAACAATATTTGAAATGGTATATAACTACATGTAGATACAAATATGTAGAGAATGTAAATGTTAGTTCAAGCGTTTACTTAACATTTTCGTAAACTTTAAATTACTTTTCAACGTTTGAAACTACTATGTATGTATGTAAGCTTGTGAAAAATATCTGCACATGTGTACAGAAATATTTTAATTGTGCGAGCTATGTTCATACATACATACATATGTATGTCTATATTAAACGTACCTGTGGGCAATTGAAAAAACAATTTAAGTCGAGTCGGATATTTTTTTATTTGAAGCAAAAATCGTTTCGTGTGCAATACTTGCAGTATTAACTGCTCATAACTGTAGTTTAAGATTTCATGTTAGTAAAAGTTTAATAAAAATATAAACTCTGCGCATGAAAGTGCATTTTACGTATTTTGCTCTAAAGGAAAACTTCTTAAACCACTTAAGATGTTTTTTCAAAGTTTACAGCTAAATAGGTACATATGTAAGTTCTCATTTATTTGAAATTAATTCAGTGAATTTCAACATAACTGTTCATTAAATTTGTGGGAAAGAACGTTCAAAAGTATGGACATACATACAAAATTATGTGCATACATAGATACATATGTGAGCAAGAACAAAACTCTGAAGCTGAAACTGAACAATGTGCCAAAATGTGTTTCCTTTGCTGTACTAATAGATAACAAAAAAAAAATACTTTAAAAAAAGTTTAGTAAAGGTATACATACATATACACATAGTATGTATTTAGACAAATCATCATTGTTAGAGTTGTTTGAAGTAACAATTTTTTCTTAAAAGTCCTTTGCATTCTAAGCTTGGCAAGAAACAAAGAAAAGTGCAACAACATACATGTATATGTGTAATTCATGGAAAGAGTGTATGGATGTTCTTACATATACATATGCATACTTACATACCAACCACTGACGCATAAATACATACATATGTAGATTCCAAAAATTGCTTTTGAACCGATTGAACAATAATTGTATAATTTTATACTATGTACTTAAGAACTATTTACAATAATCTAGTAAAATGAGCTAAAGATAAATTGTATTTGTGACTGTTTAAATTATGCAAATTAAATATGTAAAATTAGAGCAAATCAAAATATATCAGAATGAAATTAAAGTTCCAAAATAAAATAAAATAAAATAAAATAAAATAAAATAAAATAAAATAAAATAAAATAAAATAAAATATGTTAGTACAGTTAATTTACAGCTAAGTGTATGTATATTCAGGAAAGTCGGATTTAAAGCCAAGACTAACAGAACATACAAATAATTATATACATATGTATGTATGTATGTGTGCATAAACATGTATCTACATACGAATGTGTTTACAAATCGACAACACTTATATGTAGGAGGTGCACATACGTACATATATTTAAACAAACGTGATTTTATATACATGTACACATGTAAATACATATGGGTATATCCTGGGTAAAGGACGCAACATTCGCACGCGTTTAACAAAGCTTAAAATATGAAAGAAACCTAAAGATCGTATGTATATTATAATTATTACAAAGCACTGGAAGAGTGCTATATTCAACAAGAAAAGTTTGGAAGGTTAAACAGCTAAGTACAAAGATACAAACAAATAAAAAACGGGACGAACACGATAATAAAGGGAAAGTTTTTTTAACGCATCTAGAAATATTCAAAATACACCGATGTTTGGAGAAAAAGTTATTTTCTTTGAATGTGGAAATGGAGGTCACAGAATACCTTAGGTTGGTAGACTTATGAATTATGAGAATAACGGACGCGACAAAATCTTCTCAAGGGCAAACTTTCATTTTTACACCCAATTTCTTAATGAAATTTAACAAAAAATTAAGTATAACGTCAAGTGAATTTGAAGTACAGTAATATATTATGCTATATATGTATACTACTCGCCGTAGATATAGTAAAAAAAATTAATTACATCGCTAACTTCTTCTACGAATTTGTTTGCTAGAATCTAGTATAAGAGTGTTGAATAGTATGATTAATCTCCCACCGCATGAAAAGGAAATTTTTAACGGCATAAATTCAGAATTCTCAGCAGGATTTTCCAAGGATATTTCAAGGACCCACACTTAGGGCGACATATCATTCAATAATGCACTTCACACAGCTTCGAAGAGTAGATATGGGCACCTATCGCACCTTTACACATTTGCTCGCTCATATTTGTATGTAATTTATTCAGACAGTTGAAGCAAACATTTCGTTGGAAAACTATCGATGCACCGAATTTTTTCGCCATATCTTCGACTTATACAATTGATAGTTACGTAATTGTTTGGTCAAAAGTGCTTGATCTACAGCAAAATGATTTAAATCAAATTGAAAATTTTTGAATACTAAATAATACTTCCTGGTGTCTTTAAAAACTCAAACTTTGTATAGTATGCGTAAACATAAGTAAACTAATCTATGTTTTTCTTATTTTTCAAATTCGAATTAATTCCCAGCTAAGAGCCAAGTTAAAAAAAATGAGGGTTATATTCACAGTCAGCGACATAACCATACTATATGAATATGAATTTCGTTGTTAATTTTTTACTGAAAGTAAGTTTTTGTTGATCTGCACCATTATACGGTACGGACGCGACAATTTCTAATATCCTTATATTTGGGTATCCTTTAGTTTTCCTGGAAAATTAGTGTGCGAGTAGCGAGAATAACGCAAGCTAGCTTTGGTGTTAAAACGTTGGCAAATAAAGTAAACGTTACAACTCTTTATCTTATCTAGGAAGTATATTTTGCATCCGTAACCTTTGAAAAAATAGCAACATATTTGACTTCACTGTAGACCTTTAGTCACAACTTGAAAGATGGAAAATATATAGCTATCGATTGGCATTATCAAATTTGGTGTAGGTGGGTTTTTATTTTTTTGCTTTTGGTTGTCCCTTTTCAGGATATGTCCATGTGTATGTACTATCATCAAGGCCAATCTTATTCGAACGCGAAACAAAGAATATACATATATTTACATAAATATGTAAGTGGAAATCAATATATCGCACCCTAAACCAAAAACAGTCACCAATCAAAATTTTTCAAATTTGATTTTTCCATTAAAACAATTGTAGAACATACTTCTAACGTCCGCCAAAATTTCTTCTTCATCACTATTTTTTAACTAGAAACACACTTTAAGACTGTTTTTGTTTTGCTTCAGGTACTTTTGCAGCATCAAAATTTGGGATTTTTTGAGTTATTACTGTTTTTGATTTAGGGTGTGATATAAACCAGAACTGTATCGTATTTTTACCTGCGTACACAATATTTACATATGTACCTCTATAAATACTTACATAAATATACGATATTATTGCTTGATAAGGGCATACATACGTATTGTGAAATTCTCAAAACTGATATCAAACTGAATCAAAGCTGGAGTCGATACAATTAGTGCCAATGGGATCCTTAAGTGACATGTACACACAGGCATACGTGTTCGCAGACAAATGTAAATCTAAAAAGAAACATAAATTTTTGTTTGCAACGATTTACTTAAATGGGTTATGCGTTAATTTAATATTTTACTACTGAACCG
>JAPVRG010251449.1:15819-28592 GCA_029783565.1 Rhagoletis cerasi
CCATACTATATGAATATGAATTTCGTTGTTAATTTTTTACTGAAAGTAAGTTTTTGTTGATCTGCACCATTATACGGTACGGACGCGACAATTTCTAATATCCTTATATTTGGGTATCCTTTAGTTTTCCTGGAAAATTAGTGTGCGAGTAGCGAGAATAACGCAAGCTAGCTTTGGTGTTAAAACGTTGGCAAATAAAGTAAACGTTACAACTCTTTATCTTATCTAGGAAGTATATTTTGCATCCGTAACCTTTGAAAAAATAGCAACATATTTGACTTCACTGTAGACCTTTAGTCACAACTTGAAAGATGGAAAATATATAGCTATCGATTGGCATTATCAAATTTGGTGTAGGTGGGTTTTTATTTTTTTGCTTTTGGTTGTCCCTTTTCAGGATATGCCCATGTGTATGTACTATCATCAAGGCCAATCTTATTCGAACGCGAAACAAAGAATATACATATATTTATATAAATAATAGAATTGTGGCGGCTTCCAAGCCATGAACAACGGTGTACGGCTCATTAAAATCGGATTTAAAATGGCGACGTAGTGTCAAAAAAAGTAAATAGCCCATCGGGGGGCGATCGCCTTCAAAATATCTTTAATCCTAGGGGTGGACTGGAAAAACTTTTTTTTTTTGTATGGGGACCGATCCGCACTAATGTACACACAGGCATACGTGTTCGCAGACAAATGTAAATCTAAAAAGAAACATAAATTTTTGTTTGCAACGATTTACTTAAATGGGTTATGCGTTAATTTAATATTTTACTACTGAACCGGGAAAACGTGTTATTGTTTTTTTTTCAATGGCCTATATAACTTCTTGGTGAAGTTATAAAATCTTCATACATACATATGCACATTGATATACCTCACTGAAAAGTGTTGCAAGTCTTCCACTTACATAAATACATACATATGTACATACACATGTTTTACGTACGTTACGCTAAATTAACAAATTTATTGTACAACACCCACTAGAAATGCCTTCTCGCTAGCTACTAACTACAAATATACAATTTGAAAACAGGCGAAAGAATTGACATTGTAAAGGGGGTCCGCTCCTGCAATCATATAGTATGTACAAACAACCTGGTATCGGACGAGAGTGACGGTAGGGCAGGTGTCTTTTCGCGGTTTAACTTTTAACTCCATTGTATTTTCGATAAAATTCAAGTATCAAAATGAGTACTTAAAATTGCAGTACCATTGCAAATATTGACATTAAGAAGCCCTATTCTTTTTTCATAAACCTTAATTGATGGATTTGTGCAATATACGCAACCACAGTTAAACTCCAAATTGGAACATAGCTGCGAAAATTGTGCTGCTCCATCAATTATAGAGTTTATAAATAAAAGAGACTGATGCTTTGCATTGATGGATTTCCGATCAGCGGGTTGCTTTATAATTAAGCAACTTTCAAACGCCTCTGATTGTCCTAGGAGACTTTAACTATTGGATCGCCCACTTGCTTTAAATTTGGAAAATTACAATTATTTTTGTGTTTTGCTTACATCTATCAAATGGCGACAAGTTTAAGAGTTGCCTAAAATTAAGATTTTTATATCTACATATATATTTAAACAGTAATTTATAATAACAACTGATTAAATCAATGCTTTCTTAAAACATAACTTTTAAGTCAAAATCCATTTTTAAAACTATTTAACACAAAAGGCCACTAATTGTTTGCAAGCATATTAGTTTTCATTAATTTTGAAACCCAATAAATTAACATAATACTCATACCAGGGATGAAAAACCAAAATTTGAAATTGTGCCAAATTCAGGTCAATGTGCCAAGAAATTCAAAATCGCCGATAGTTAACTTTTCTTTTAAAAAAATATATGAGTATACGGTTTATTTTGGAACGAATTTCCGTCATCCCTTTTCAAGTTTGTTTTGGAGACAAACTAAAGTAAATCATCTTGCCACCCTGTCGAACCAACACCAACAAATATGTATATACAATACAGAAGGTCAGAAATTTCACGAAAACCCTTTCTTACATACATTATTTCTTTTATTAAGACTACGGATAATACTTAGGGCCGTTTTAACCATCTCCGGTTTACACTAACCTCCGGGTAAACATCGTTATCGACGTTAACTGTAGGTTAGTGTTAATCAGAGCGAAATAGTCGTTTCACAAATAATATATCGCTTATTTACAAGAAGAGTGTCATAATCAAAAAAAAAAAAAAAACTCGGGAAAAACGGTTTAAAAGTTTACAGTTTACATACGCTCCCATAGTAAAAATGAAGACATATTTTCATCTAATTAGCTATTGTTAATCGATACAACTATGAAATTTTACACGACATAGAAGAAGAGGTGGCGATAAATTCCGTATACTTTGCTAAATTATTATTTTTTTTTTTGTATTATTAAACTCTTCTAGTAAACAATCTATACGTTCTTATGATTAAAAACAAATTAAATCTAAGCGATTTGTAAATTTTCACTTAGATTAAAAACAAATTCAAAACAACACTGGTTTGAAAAAGTGTATCTGGTCTTAAGTATTTCTTTGAGCCTAACTGAGCACATTATCGAAAATGATTGAAATACGAAAGCACCACCCGTGTTTACCACATAACGGTAGGTTCCAGAATCGTGATAAAACTATGTTTAATACGGGCGACGGGTATTTAATGCTCGGTTTCGCCCGAACTTAGACTTCTTCACTTATTTTACTTATTTTAAGGAAGATGGCAATCTACTGATTTGAACCTTGTCAAGTTTTTCAATTTTCAAAATTACTTCGTGCGACCAAGTTTAATCAAAATCTAGGGTTATATGCCCATAAACACCAAATAAAAGTTGTGTTTAAAGCGAGTTCATTGAAAATTGAGTAGCGTTTAATGTTAATCTTCAAAACGTAATATTTAACTTTGAAATTTTTAAGTTTCTACACCTTAACTAAAAGCGTTTGAAGATATTCGAAAATATTTCGGAACTGGGTCGCACAGTGGGACGTCCCCATATAGCTGCGGCCAAAAGTAGTAACCGTACTCCGAATTCCCTGAAATTTTTTATACGCTCTATTCTGCACTGAGTAATGAAGAAATGTGGAAAATGGTAAAAGTCGATGCACTGACACGCCCGATGTTATCTAATTTTGATAAAATTCAAAGTATATGCTGGTTTTAACCAGAAAATAATTATTCTGAAAGAAAGTCAAAATCGGTTAATATTTACGTCCACAAACTCTAAAAATCGTAGGCGCAAATGTTAAAAAACTTTATTTTGATGAAATTTAGTGTTCCTTGCTCGTTTACTCCAAAGTTTTATAATTAGGAAAATAGTGAAGAGTATCTCACTAAGGCACCCACCTGCTACTAAACTTTTTCGGCTCCAAGTACTAGATTGTAGGAATGTTATGGAACATTTACAAACTCATTTATTTGATTTTAAAAACAGTTCCCATTTCTTCCTTTAAAAAATGGCAAAACGAAAACTTTTATAACACCTGCATACTAAATTATGTGCATGGTATGTATTTCCACTGAAACATTCAATTCTACCTACATTTTATACAAGAAAAGCTGAGCTAAGGCAAGCAGGACTTATGCCATCGGAGACGGATCTCGTCTAGAAAAGCCTCCACTTTTGGCTGAATGCTGCGTCTGATTAGCAGATACGTGAGTCATAAATATCTAAGCATTCTTCCATTTCCTTTTAATATTGCATAATCCTTATTTTATGTACAGACCAGAATTCTTTCCTTCAGATATATAATAAAATTCAGTAAATTTTACGGAGGTGTGTCTATACAAAGAACAATAGGAGCTGAACTATTGGCACGCATACTTAGTGTTTATTTGTACTAAGAATAATTCAGCTCGTTTCCTAGGACCTTTTCAAACATCTCTTTACAAAGTAAGCACTCGGAAAAACTTTATCCATGCAAAATTA
Organism: Rhagoletis cerasi; assembly: GCA_029783565.1. Taxonomy (NCBI): domain Eukaryota; kingdom Metazoa; phylum Arthropoda; class Insecta; order Diptera; family Tephritidae; genus Rhagoletis; species Rhagoletis cerasi. The sequence goes on from JAPVRG010251449.1 coordinate 19,755, forward strand.
TATAGACTTTCAAGTGAAGCTCTCTTATTAATTTCAGTAGATATATAAAGGTGACTTGCAATAATGTCAATGGAATTAATGCCAACTGACATTAATTCACTTACGAAAGTGATATTAATACACATTCCGAAAGTGAAATAATGTCAGAAGAATTGGGGAAATAATGTCATTGACATTAATATACAATTGTGAAGTGAATTAATGTCAGAAATATTAAAAATCACACAGACTCTACGGTGACGTGTAATAAGGTCAGCGGAAAAAACGTCCATGGTCACTATTTCTTATCGTCCATAGACAATATTACCTTTTCGAAAGCGCAGTAAAATCCATGTACGTTACTGCGCTCTTCTAACAAAATATAGACTAAATCCGCTTTTTACATGTTTCATAACATTTTTTTATGTTTTTTATGACATATTCATATTTTAAATATTTACATATTTTATAGCGACATACATATAAATTAAATATGTATACGTGTTTTACATCTTTACATAAGTCATTTGAAGATGATTGCTGTGTGGACAACTACTCGTGTTTGCATTTTAAAATTTGTTCTGACTGTTTTCAGAAGTTCAGGGACAAATAACTCAACTTTCTTGTGTCCTTATTGCAGGCAAATAATCGGAGGACATGACACAATTTTTCAATAATAAATTGCCATTTCTACTGTTCGGTTCGATTTAGCTTCGAATTTGAGAAAACATCGAAATACATAGCTTACATTTTTTAATAAGCGTTGTTATATTTTTAGAAAGGTGACAGACCCATTCCAAAATATTTTTAAATCTCTTTAGGTTTGATGTAGAAATTTTAATATTTTATTGAGCCTTTAAAGAATTTCCAATTTTCAAATAGCTGGAAACCCTATTTATCAAAATTTTTACCAAAAAATATTTTTTTTAACGATTTTATAACAAATCTACGAAAAAATTTATTTTCCCCATGTTAAATGCATGGGACTCTTCAAAGCCCTTGCGCACTGTGGTCTAGAAAAGTGATCTGGCACGAACTTATTCAAAAATAGGCTTTTAATTATGTTTATCTAATAGTGGGAAGGGTGTACCACACCAAGCAGCAAAAATTGGAGACCTGAAATGTTTTTTTGTTAATGAAAAACGCGCTCAAAATGTATCTATCTCGTGTAATTATTTGTAAAATACTAGTATTTTTATTCGATAACTGTGGATTTTTGTGTTTAAATACGTTATGGAAAAAGTACCCCAAGCTAGGTCATTAATTTTTTTGTTTATTAATATATAGTTTTGTTTATACGACTTAGTTTACGAAACAATAATTTTTAAAGTACCTCTGCTAACATTTTTAACGTGTATTAAAAAAAATAGTTAAACTTCCTAGCTTGACTTTTCAATATAAATAAGGTCCTTTAGCGATAGCCTATAACTTTTATGAATTTATTTCAGTGTGCCCTAATGCAATTACTCGTATGGAAAATTAAAAAAGGTTTTTTATACTTCCTCGTATACGAGTAGCATCTATAATTTAAACCAAAATAGGTCTGATGCTTATATATGTAAACCTGTACGACTGATGTAGCCGAGTACCCAGCAAACATTTAGGTTAGACAACGATTAGCAAACGATTCGAATTCTAATGTATTTCTCTAAGGTAGAAGGTTCGAAGATGATTTAGAGAAACTGTCGAGAACTAGAGCATTCTCTACAAAAAGGGGACTTAGTTATCGATATCAAGAAAAAGGTTAGATATCTAATCGTATTCTAACGTTGAATTCTAATTGGTTTCCAATGTCTAGTGTATTTCTAATCATTCTCTAATCGAATTCTGACATAGTTCTCTAATCTGATTTTCGATTCGGGAAACATTAGAATTCTAATGAAAAATCAATGTTTCCCTAACGTTAGAGACTGTGTTTGCTGGGTATTTATGGATTCGTACCACTGCTCGGTAGGACCCAGGTACGTTTCCTGATCTGAGCAACATCTAAAAAGTCAGGCAATAGAAAAATTCTATCATGAAAAGCTTCACTTAAAACACTAGTCAAGTCACCATCTTTTTGAATTAAATATAGATTTATTACTTTTTGACAACGGTTTCGTCCTTTCGGGAAACAGTTCACTATTCCTCAGCCCACAACTGTGCTTATTTCATTTTTAAGGTCTTGTAGTGCTTTCTATACATTTTCCAAATACATAACTAATTTACTAAAAATAATGTCAAAACTCAAAGAACGGGGGCTTTGAGCTAATGGTGTAGACGTGCTCGCTACATCTTGCTTTATATTGTATAGAAATATAGCTAAAATGCTGTGTAGCTTCTTTTATGAAAAGAAAACTGAGTTTCAACGCATAAAAAAATACTTTTATGATAAACTAACTTGAAATTTTGTATGTGGGTATTGAAAAACGTTAAAATGTGCTTAATACTTGCAAGTTCATTTATGTTTAACAAAACATAAAAATGCGTTCACCTAGAGACGGTATCCTCTCGGAAAATTACACAGTAGGGAGGCAAAAATTTCATAGCTAAACGGCCAAAAACCTGAACTTAATTTTGGCTTCTAAATCACGATGCCGTTTTCAGAAAATCCGTTTCTCGTCAAAATTTTGAGATATTTAGTGTAGAAGATTTATGAAAAAAATCAAATTCTAACAGGGAAAGAATTTAAAAACTGACAGATTTTACGAAAAAATCAAGCTACTAGCGGTGGATAAATAAAAGAGTGGTGACTAGGCAATTGAAAAGGCACAATAATTTTTTTGTATGAAATATGAGCAGAAACTACGACATGTTTACATTGCACACTCGTAGTACACGGCGTATGAGTAACATTTTACCAGCCGATACACTGTCCTTACTTGTTAATTTTTAATAACACTTTTTTGGAACCGACTGCGCCAAATTCGATGACATATCCTCCTCAGCTGCTCGATGAAACCATATTTTGCTACCGAGTACTTTTGTTAGCGCTCTTCGAGGCACTCATTATGCCATTATCCTGCCTGTACGTTGGATTTATGTTGTAAAATGCGGAAATGTGTGAGATTAATGGCCGTATTCCCACGCCAATGACAAAATTAGTTTTTATTTAATAATGGCTTTTTAATATTTTATTTTGTTTAAACCGTCTATTTACTGAAATAGTTCGGAGACAATATCGGAAGTTATGATGCGGTAGCTTCGCACTACGTTTGGCAGAAAGTTTGCTGGCAGGCAAGGATGTGGCATAGAAAATTGTAGTCCTTTGGGGGTTTGCCAATGTCTTTGGCTGCTTCTGATGACTAAAATCAGCAGTTTAGACTATGAATACTTTTAGCATTTCGTTTAAAATTCATAAAATACTGTATGTATGTGTTTTCCAAATAATTTATTCAGGCCGAATTCCCAGCTCGTAATTAACAATAGAGTTTTACTATAGGGTCATGCGGGTTCAATTTCTTGTTAACTAAGCACTGTAAATATGAAAATCGATAGTAAAACCCCTGTCAGTTGTTAACTGCGCTGAGAAAAGAGTTTAGTTACATCAACTAAATATATTTCTCTCAACGCATGATTTGGTTATAGTTACACGATTTGATTATAGTTACCAGTTCTTGTGTGGAGAGAAATATATTTAGCTGACTCTTTTCTCAGTGCAGGCTCTGTGAGTTTGGCCCTTAATGATTTTATTGAGCTTGAAGACGATTTTATATGAAAAATTTCAAAAATTATTTTTAAATAATCAAAATTTTTTGGAGGAGCATCTGTGTCCGTATGTGTGCGTGTGTGTACACGTATTATTTCCCAAACTAAAAATGTATGTGCATCCATGTGTACTTACAAGAAACAATGCAAATATTCAAATAGAAAATGAACAATCGTAATAAGACAAGTTTTAAGGTTGGTTAACATTTAAAATATATTTCCTAATGAAAAACTCTAAATAAACTAAATTCATATGCATAGACTTTTAAATAAATGATGTTTAAGCAAATACATTTGCTGCAAAAAACTTACTCAAGTATTTTAATAAAAAACACATACTACAGTAATCAGTAAAAATAAAGTGAAAAATAAATAAATTTTACAAAAAATTTCCGGAAAAATCATTCACTGGTTAATTTTGTTAAAAGTCGTAATAAAAATTAGGTTAAGCTAACTTGAGACAGTTATTTTAGTTCGCCTTCGTCTTTGCTAAATCGATGTTTAAAATATATCGCACGTTTAGTAGTATAGGGAATTAATTCTTGATTTATAATTTTGGAGATTTTATCATACAATTAATTAGCTTGATATGGAGAATATGTTTAGTCTAATAGATAGCTAAACCCCCGAAAATGGCGAAGATATGTGCCTTTCCATATGTTTTTTTGTATACCAATTATATGAATGAATCAAACATTGATTGCGTTTTCCCACGAAATTAAAATTTGAAATAATTCTCTTTATTAAGGAATAAACGTGCGATATATATGTATCTATAGTTATTATGATTTGAATAAAATTTCAAGACATTTCCGATAAAAACTAGAAAACAAAGTCAAATATAAACAAGCGAATTGGCAATAACTTTGCAAGATGTAAAACTAAAAAAGTATACAATTTTGTAATATTTAAAAATAAAATCATATTGCATAAGAATTTTGTGTGAATAAATGTTCAAAAGCATTCTTGTATTTGTATGAATTCTGAAGGATCATAGCATAACGTAAAATCAATAGTAATATATATAAATACTTATATATTTTATATACCCTGCCAGCTATTTTACTAATTCAATACAACATTTCTTTGAAAATCATCACGGACGATATCGAAATTTTTTTTAAATCTTATCCGCTTCGGGAAGAACTGTTAGACTAAGACTTTATGCCTTAATGATACGAAAGCGGTGCTGCAATTAGGAACTATTTCGATAGGAATGAAATTAACTTCTTCGGAAAGTTCAAAATTTGATAAAGCATAATGGGGAATTCGGGATTCCTTCGAGCTTGCAATCGCAGCCGCTATTTTTCTTTTTTTTTGAAAAATCAGCTACTTACTATCCTATTATTAAATTTCAGTAGTGATGAAGTATTGACATCTTGGCGATAGGCGATTAAATTCGATTTGCTGGCAAGTTATTTTTTTACTATGCTCTTTTGAACTACACAAATACATACAAACATACTTGTTAAATAAGGTCCACTGAGTAACTAAAGGCAAACTGAGCATAAACATACATACAATTATTCGCTTTCTTTAAAAATACTTTCTGATTTCAATTCGTTTTTATTTGAAACTGGCGTCTGGCTATCCTCCACTGTTCCATTTCTTTCATTTTAACATTTACTATCTTTAAAAATCACTGTCTGTGCTTCCAAATTTCCAATGCATGTAAAATATAGAAATGTCAATAGTATGTTTAAACATAAGTTTTCATATATACATACATATGTACAATATACGTATGTTAGGGTGGGCTGAAAATCCGTTTATTTAGAATTTTTATTGTCAGCAGCAAAAATATGGTTCATTGTTATAAAAATATCTGTGTGATGACAAATTTAATTCTCTACAAAAACTTCCTTATACCCATTAGTCCTTCATAATTTGGTATAGGGACCTTTCTTGCAGAGAATTAAATTTGCGATCGAAGAAAGCTAAGAAATAAATCGAATAAAATTTTGAACACATTGAACTTTGATTGACTTGGGCGAGCCTAAGGTATTCACCGAAAATGTTCATCTTTTGCACAGATTTTTTTAGAGCCCAATGAACCATAAAAAGAAATTTCAGCTCACCTTAATGTATGTATATCGTAGCATAAGTAACACTAAACCAATTTACATAATACATATTTACATAGGGGCAATGTTTGATATTTTGCATCGATATGTATATGTACTTAAACACTACATATTGCGATATTTTCGCGTATCGTATCGCTCTTAAATTGTATTGTACTTAATTATGCGTCACTATTTGTTAGTAATGTAATGAGAAATAATAAATTAATTGTTTGATTATTTAATGGTCCTTACTTAACTTTTTTGAAAATATTGAATGAATTTGATAAAATATAAATCGATAGTTAAGTTGTTGTATTGTATAAACATTAAATTAAGTGTTGTTATATTCTACAAAAATACCTATGATAAAACTAAAAAATACCTATTACATAAATACATATGTACTTACTTGTACATACTTCTGTAATAATTGTAAACCGGGAATGATATGATGACGGATTATTTTGTCAGACTCAGCAAATCTCACTTTTGTGTAGGTATTAAGTGGAAAATTATATAAAAATGTAAAGTGAAGTTATTAATCATTTATTAATAATGTTCGATAACGAAATTTAAAACAAATAAAAGCACAAGTGAATTGGAAATACATATAGTTGCATATGTAATTCGGATGCTTATTGTATGATTTGATCTAAGAGTTACATAATAAAAACAAAACTGACAATGAGTTAATTAATTTACTATAGCATAAGTGTTTCATTTTATTATTGCTTAGCTAGCAGGGTTTCAACGTATATTGCGACGAAAAGGGGATTAATTGCAAAAAATCAGTACAAAAAAATCACAATAAAAACAGTTGAAGTCAAATAACAAATTAGTTAATAGTAGCTCAGTTCATGGGAAGAACCTCTCCGAGCCGTTTGATGCCAAACGAGGTTTCAGACAGGGCGATTCCCTGTCGTGTGATTTCTTTAATCTGTTGGTGGAGAAGATAATAAGAGCTGCAGAGCCTAACCGCTCTGGAACAATTTACTACAAGAGCGTGCAATTGCTGGCGTAAGCTGATGACATCGACATCATCGGTATCAAAAAACGAGAGGTATGTTCTGCCTTTTCCAAGTTGGTTAAGGAAGCAAACCGGGTTTCGTTGGTATTTTCCGAAATTACACCTATCCAAGAGTAAAATCCCAGCTGGGTTTATAAAAGTTACCATGAATTTATTTTTTATGGTCACTTCAATTTTTTAGCTTTTTATTATTTTTATTATGCAGAAACATACTCATATACCATGGTGAGCATTACGGGTAATAGGAAGAAGATGTTTGTAAGGATCCAAAATGCAAATCTATTTTTAAGCTCTTTACTACAGCCCCGCTTCAGGTAAAATCCTTAGCTCCATAGCTCCTTGCTCCGCTCCGAAGCCCTGTTTGTAACTATTTAAATGGGGATAAGCTTCACTTTTCTCTTAGGGAATATGCTTCGGTCTTCCAGGCTGAGGTATTAGCAATTCTCAAGGCCATGGCCTACGAGGTGGAAAATAGGTGGAGTGGAAGGGGTTTACGTGTCGGCAGTTACAGCCAAGTTGCACTTAAAGCATTGGCCAGCCCACTATTTACTTCGAAACTAGTTCGGCAATGCAAGTCTCGACTAAATTGCGTTGGTAAATATAACCAGCTCTTTTTATTATGGGTGCCAAGACATTCGGGGGTACCTGGTAATGGGACGTCTGGTTCTTTGGTCAGAGTTCGCTCAGACCAAGCATTCCTCGTTCCGCAACCAGTTATAGCACTTTTACCATCGGCCATCGAAGCCACCATCAGAAACTGGGTGAATACTTCGCTCAGCAATGACTGGCAGGCATCCAGGGGCTGAAGGTGGTCAGCTCTAATGTTGCCTTCAATCTCAGAAGGTCTATCTAGATTTTTGCTCTCATTGAGCAGACGGGACTAAAGACAACTTGCTGGATTGCTGGATGGTCACTTCACGTGACACAAACACCTGACTGTGATAAGCGTATATGACAACTCCATTTGCCCATCCTCCCTTGAAGAAGTTGAGACGGTGGTACAATTTTTGTGGTTATACCCCGCCTTTTCAAGAGTTAGGTATGAGATATTTGGCCGCGAGAGGAACACCTGACACCCAACAATCTAATTAGGTTAATTCGTATTCGTATTTCATAATTCAAATTTTTAGTCACATGCAGTGAAACGAGGAATTTAAAGTGTGCAAGAAATTGTGCGACGAATCTCTAAAGACGGTATTCCGGGATTAGTCTCAATCGGGTATAATTGGGTTTTGATTAGTCGTAAATAGTCTCATGCGGGTATTATTAGAGACCAATTAGTCTCCATTTATCTCTTACGGGTAAAATTGAAGATCAATTAGTCGCCGACTTATCTCTAACGGGTACAATTAACGATTTAATGATATGTAGGTGTGCGCGCTTAGTAAACGAAATTTAATGTGCCGCGTTGGCATGTAGAGAAAGCATTCGCTTAGCAAACCTGAGATCCCCGGTTCGAATCTCAGCTGAGGAAAATTCTTAATTTTATTTTTTAAAAGCAACTATTCGCTTTTTGTAAACGATCGGGTATAAAGGCGAACAATTAGTCTCTTCATAGGACATGCTCAAACAAAAGCGAACAGTTCTTTCCATATAAAGAGATCAAAAGTGGTATTGTTCCTTTGCGATTGCTTCCGGAGTCCTCTCGAATTAGTTGCATTTTTTGCAAAGAAAAATCAGGAATAGTTTTGGTTAAATTTTCTTATTTGTTATTGCTTGAAGAAGTGGTCACCTTGGTGGTCCGTTTCAATCATTTCATTCACCATCAAAATTTTGTGGAATGAATTTGTGGGTGGAAACAAGAATGTGTGTTTTTGGAAAACCACGTGAGCGTCAAGTGAACACAAAACGCCTTAGACTATGTTCAAATATGCCAATTAGCTGAGGCAATTAACTCCTTAATTGAGTCAACGTGTTTGGGTGTTCACACTGCTCTATTAGCGAAATGCAGTCAGCTGTTCCATTAGCAACAGTGATGGAAAAGTTGGTGCAATCGTACCTTTCTTTAATTTGAAAGTACATTCGGTACAAGCAAACCATTTTAGGTACATTTGGAACGTAGCCAAATAACCTTTCAGG
>JAPVRG010251503.1:2526-12592 GCA_029783565.1 Rhagoletis cerasi
AATGCGCTGAAATGTCGATAAAAATAAGAAAAGATTTCCTGAAAGGTTATTTGGCTACGTTCCAAATGTACCTAAATTGGTTTGCTTGTACCGAATGTACTTTCAAATTAAAGAAAGGTACGATTGCACCAACTTTTCCATCACTGTTGCTAATGGAACAGCTGACTGCATTTCGCTAATAGAGCAGTGTGAACACCCAAACACATTGGCTCAATTAAGGAGTTAATTGCCTCAGCTAATTGGCAAGTTTGAACATAGTATTAAGGTGAATATCGAGCCAGCCATTCGTGAGATAGAACCATAAACCGTCACCAAGGTCTTGGAAAACTGGATTAACAGGATACGCCACTGGCCGAGGCAGCTACATGAATGAAATCGTGTTCGATCTCTCGTGCTCTTTCGAATAAACCAATAACATACCGAAAAAAATTTATTTTTGTTCATTTTTTTGAATTGTAATAAGAAACTATTATATGGACCACCCCTTAGAGGTTTATGGAATTAGGCATATTTTTGTATTTTAATTTAGCACATCTAGATATTTGGAAAAATAACATAATTATTAGAGGGGAAATGAAATTTTAATTTCGCAGGTCTGTGTTATTACTATATGTGAGTGTGGGTATACAATAGCCGGTAGTGCTGGGCTGCCTGGGATAGCAGAATGACTATATATCATACTTGGACTGGATATTGAAAAAGACTAAATCGAGTTTTGTTCATAACTCTTTTATTTGTAACCCGTTTTGAAGATGTTGTTCATTGTTGGAAAGGTATTATTAACTACTATTTTATATATATTTTCAAGATAATACTGACCTAGATTACCACCTTCGACCTGTAAACTTAATTATCTCGATTTATACTCGCCTTTTAGTAAGTGATGAATTTATAAATCCTAAAAACATATTTTCAATTATCTTACAATCCTCTCGAGGCAAGCTTTCAAAGTAGGAGGGGAGAGGGCTTGAATATTTTTTCCTGTCGTATTTGGACCGACCCGGTATTTATGTATGTACATTAGGGTGGTCCTTAAATAAGGGAAGCAAATTTTTAAATCAGATTCCCTAAACCTAAACCCCTACATCAATACTAATATAGCCGAAAATATCACATATAAATTTTTGTCCCGATTGGAAACGGTGAAAGCGTGTCGCACAGGGCATAAGTTTAGATTCCTCTATGGAGGCTCAAAAAATTTAAGCTACAGTTTTTTCATTTAATACGTAAAAAATACTATAGTTGAAAATATCACTGATAAATTTTTGTTCCGATTGGATACGATTAAGGCGTGTCGCACAAGGGTCAATATTCAGATTTTCCTACGAAGACTAAAAAATTAAAATTAATTTTTTTCATCTAATACCCGAAATCTGGTACCGATTGGAGACGGTAGGGTAATCTGAATTTTGATCCCTGTGCGACACACCTTAACCGTTTCCAATCGGGACCAAATTTATGTGTGATATCTTTGACCGTGGTATTACCGTTAGAGGGGGGTGAGACTGCAAAAATCCTTCACTTGATTATTTAAGGACCACCCTAATGTACATATGTATGAATGTACATTCACATGCAAACAAAAGCAAATATAGCAAATGTGCAAATAAGTGAGTTAAGCAAATCTGTCAGCCGACTGTCAGCCGACAGTGAAGCAGTCAATGCAGATATGTATAAGCACCGTCACACCCTAGGCAACAACATGCTATGTACTTATAGATATGCCAGCTCCAAAAGCAGCATCAGCGACAAATTCAATTCGCACTTTAGTCATATTCGCTAACGATTGCTATACTCTCATTCAGGTAAACATTTCTATGCGTTTGAAGATGTACACCCAGCTTCACGTGAATAGGCATAATATTTTTCTTCGATAAGCGGGTGTTTGTGTATCTTAAAATGGTGAAAACGAAAATATTTCCTTGGATACCTTGATTTTTATGCGGCTTTTTACTAAACAGGATGGCCCCACTTGAATAGGCACAGTCGTTTTTCTTAACGAATGTTGTTTTATTTCTAGTTGAAGAATATCGAATAAATACTTTTAACAATTTGTTTATGTGCAAACCAAATACAATAAAAGAAATCTATTTTTTAAACAATAAGAGTCGTTTTCTCAAGTAGCTTTTAAAGTTTATCTGCCCCTTAAACGCAAATTTTATTCTGAAAATATTTAACTACCCTTTAAACACATATTTTGCGCTCAAAAAATGAATTTTTAAAGCTGCTTGAGAAAACTTCCCTAAAAGATTTAAATAAACAAGTACTAAACTGAACCACCACAGTATTTTCTTCAATTTCACTATATTTCTTCAAAATTTATAATTCCGCCAAATGAGAACACAAATCCTGGTTATTGAAGAAAAATAATGCGCCTATTCAATGGAAGCGTAGTTGTACAATATTTAGTTACGTTGTCTACATATATGCATACATATTAGTGTGGTTCAAAAAAACACTCTTTTTTTAAATTCACAAACGCTACCTCAAAATATTGTTATTTGGGATAAAAAAAGAGACACGTGTTTTTTTGTTTTGAAAACAAACTTTTTTTAGAGGTCGCGCTGGTCGTTTTTTCATAAAAAAGTAGATGCTCTCATTTTTTTATTTTCGTGACATGTTAAAGTGCAGCTAAAAGTTTTGTTTTTACATGTAATTATTCTAGTATTATTGGAGATTATTCCCTAAATTATATGTCTGTATTGGACAGTTAGAACGGGTCTGGCGCCCGAAAATATGCTTTCGAGAAGGGAATGTAATAATTAAAACGTTGATACTGAACGTTTTACGCATTACAACGAGTTAAAACTCGACACCAGGCTGTTTTTGAGATCGCTAATTACGAATGTGAAGTCAGCTATTCAAAACTAGAAATGGCGGATCCAATATGGCGATCACTTTTTTAAAAAATTATTGGATTCTTTCGAAACTTGGAACTCGTTTTAATTTAAGTAATTTTTTTTTAAATTTAAAGCCATATATGAACCGCCATTTTGAATTTTAAAAAATTGATTTCAGATTCGTAATCAGCGACCCCAAAAACTCCCAAGTGCCGAGTTTCGAGCAAATCCAGTAAATTTTTAAAAAATTTTCACCATTTTGAATCCGCCATTTTGAATTTTGAAAAACTGACTTCAGATTCCTAATTAGCGACCCTAAAAACCCACTGGTAACGAGTTCCAACCCATGATAATGCGTAAATCGTTCAGTATCAACGTTTTAAATTTAGTAATCTCTTTTCGAAAGCATATTTTCGGGCACTAGGCCCATTCTAACTGTCCAAGACAGGCATGTAATTAAGGGAATGTTTCTTAATAATACCAAAGTAATTACATGTAAAAACCACTTTTTGAGCTGCATTTTAACTTGTCACGAAAATGAAAAAAATTGAGAACATCAGCGTTTTTATAAAAAACCGATCAGCGCGACCTCTAAAAAAATGTTTTTTTCAAAATAAGAAAATACGTTTCTCTCCTTTTATCACAAATAACAATAATTTGAGGTAGCGTTTATGAATTAAAAAAAAAATTTTTTTTTGAACCACTCTAATACATATGCAAGTATGTATGAGTGGCTGCATAACAGGATGTGTAAATAGGCAAATGAACTATACTAGTTTAGTGTGTATTTTCACATCAGTAGTTTTAAATGTACATAAATACATACAAATATATGTAAATATGATGTTGAAAGCTTGCTTCTGTGTAAAATTAGCATTCCCATTAGCACAATGGAAATTGGTGCCACCGGCCGGGAAAACATTTGGAGGGCTAATCAATTTACATGTATAAATGAATGCAAATGTGTCTTTGTACTTAGTTACATACGAATTTATTTATTTTTATTTTATTTTAATTTAATTTAATTTTATTTCATTTCATTTTATCATATTTTTTATTTTATTTTATTTTATTTTATTTCATTTTATTTTATTTCATTTTATTTAATTGTTTTTTTATTTTACTTCATTTTATTTTATGTTATTGTATTTTATTTTATTTTATTTTATTTTTTTTAATTTTATTTTATTTCCATTTAATTTATTTTATTTTATTTTATTTCAATTTATTTTATTTTATTTTATCTTATCTTCTTTCATTCACAGTTTTATTTGATTTTTTTGCGCGCATTCCAATGCAAGCAACAATTACAATCACACCTTAATACGTCGATGACAACAACGTCTGCGCATGCGCGAATACACTAATACCAAAAATTAACATTTCACAAAAATACCTTCTCGAAAATGCGCAACTCATTACATTGGCCATTTGTTGGCCGCTTATGGAAAGAGCAATAAAAAAAACACAGAAAAAAAAACAAAGAAAAGTAAAGCCTTGTGGCTAATTTTTTCGAGCGTCAGATTTGTTGTTACTGCTGGCATTTTAAATGCGTCCATCGACGCACCGTGGAGAAAGTTGGCTGCCAACTCGTTGAAAGCATGGCATAAAACAAACACAAGATAACCAAAAAAGTACAAAACAATGCTATATTTTTTTATAAAATCTTTTGAGTTGGTAAAAGCATGCATTTTGGATAAAACAAATAATAATAAATAAATTTCCAGCTATTAAACAAGAAATGCTGGTATTTAGACTTAAGCGCAAACTTTTGCAAACCCGCGCATATTCATACGTATATCTAAGAAATGAGTGAAGCAAAAAAATTTTATCAACCGAACTAACATTTAGATAATTTTTTTCTCTTTTCATGTTTATGGCTAAAATTAATCTTTAAGTGCGATTATTCATATCCGCTTTTAATAGCGTCTTTTGTGGAGGTGTTGTGGCGCCAAGCCGGCAGGTAGTTGGCGGTCGGTTGTTGTCATTGATTTTAGCGAAGTGATAGAAAATCCAAATAAAATAAATTTTTATGCTGCAAAATGCATTATGAAGTGAGCAGCATAGATGCCTTTTTGTGAAAATGTCTAAATTTACACCTGCTTTGTTGTATTTCTATATAAATATGTATGCATGTACATCAGACCGTACCACCTTACAAGCAAACAAAAAAAGTTTGCCGTACACCCCAGAGTCTATGTAATGTAGAAGTGTGTGCATATGTATATTTTTTTATTTGTCGTTTACGTGGGATCTACGTGTATAAGCATAATGCGAAGGCCTCGACATGCATTTGTTTGATTGCAAATTTTTATATGTAATTATAAAAACCTATTATGTTCGTATGTACATACATATGTATGTAAGCAGATATATGCGATTGTTTATGTGTATATGCTTATGTGGATGCGTAAATTGACATGAAATAAAAGTTTATTGTTGAGCAGGGTGTAAATGGCAAACATACATAGGCTGCATTCCAAAATGTCAAATTACAAAGCATCAGTCTCTTTTATTTCTAAACCGCACTAGAATATGGGTCTAACTTGCGCAACCTACTTGAAAAGTAGCATCTAACCGTGGTTGCGCACATTTGGCATTGCAATCTATTGCGGTTTAGAAATAAAAGAGTATTTTAACGTTTTGGAATGCACCCATATTTAGCAAGCGGTCGAGCTGCCTAGTAACTACATACATAGTTACTATGGGGCGTATTCATAGTCAAAGTTAAGTTGGTACTTAAAGATAGTTGTAGCTTTTTTTTGCGTTATCTGTCAAAAAAGCTCCAAGTGCCAACTTAAATTTGACTATGAATACACCCCCAATGCAGGGGCGTAGCGGGGGGGGGGGGGGGGGGGGTTTGGGTGTTATTTTAAAATTTTCTATGAAAAAAATCAAAAGCTTCCAAATATCGTTGTACAGTTTCGAGTATACATAGTATGTGCATGTTTTTTCATGTCCTGTAGGAATATGATACGATTTAAAAATTTCTGAGCTATGTATATAAAAATTATAATTAATAATAAAATTTTTAATTTTTATCAATCGCTCAGAACGTATAATCATATGTCGCGTTATATTTTTTTGGTCAAAAATAATGATTATTTTTTAAGTTTTATTTTTTTGATTAGTAAAGGCCATTGTTTTTGAGTTTTATTTTTTTTTTCATCAAAAATAATGATTATTTTTTGAGTTTTATTTTTTGATCGAAAATAAAACTCATTTCACGCTTTTCTAAAAGCCTTTAGCAGTAGCAACATACGCACACAGAAATCATAACAAATTTATATGCTACATATACATACATATATGTATTAAGAAAAAATACGGTTGATAAATTTGTTTTAATTTTTGAGTGCACATGTTGACGAGTGCATTGTATTTTGATTTCGAAATTTCAGCAAGTCATTATAAACAATTTATGAGATTGAAAATGAAAAACGTGGAGCGCATGCAATACAAAGCATTATATTTAATTGACAACTGTCAAACTACATAACGTAAACCAAAAATATCTACAGCGCAAGTACAAATTTGAGATCGATTTTAAGCGATCGATATCCACATACATACATGTATTACTTTTCATATCAACTCAAGTCTATTACCTGCGCCCCACGCTTTTCATTTTCAATCTCATAAATTGTTTATAATGACTTGCTAAAATTTCGAAATCAAAAGTTATCAAAACAAATTCTATGGGACTGAGAAATAATATTTTCTACTTTTTAGTCCATTTATAAAAGCATTGTATATTAAAAAGTTTTTTTTTTATTTTATTTATTTTCTACTTTTTAGTCTTGTCTATATAAAATTTTGTTATATATATTGAAAAATATTCTGTAACTTTGGAACTAAAAATTTGTTTCACTAGTTCGCGTACACAGTGTCTTTAGCGACATCTATGTTCTTTGATATGTATCTATGCTGAACTTAACAGTTGTAAAGCCACATAGTTAGAAAGTTTAGAAGCTGAAAAGCACTGCTCCAAAGTTCACGAAATAAGCAGCCAAAATTAGCTGACGAGGTTGATGTCTACACTTTTTTTTTTAACGAAACTTTGACTATTGCAAAAAAGCAACTCAGTGAAATGATAAAAGCGTTGTAAAAATACCTACCACTAAACACTTATTAGAAAAGCAGTGTATGGTTTTGAGTTTTTTGATATGCCGAAAAAAATAAAACTCAAATATTAATTTTTATTTCTGAGAGATAAAATAACGCTCAAGAAATGAGTTTTATTATTCGATCAAAAAAATAAAACTCATAAAATAATCATTATTTCAGAGCGATAAAATAACACTCGAAAAATGAGTTTTATTTTTGATCAAAAAAATACAGTTCGACACATAATTTTTATTTCTGAGCGATACAATAAAACTCAGGAATGTATTATTATTATTGATCCTAAATTTTTAAATCTTGAAATAATGGTTGAATATCAATTTTTTTGATAGAGCTCATAATGATTACGGTCCCTGTAAATAGCTTTTATACTACTTGAAGGTACTTACATTAGATCAAGTCAAACAAAAAATTCCTGCAATGCGAACGAACGAAATTAATTTAGGAATTTAGAGAATCTGAAAAGCCGTTTACATGAGGCGATTTTCCAGGCAACTTTTAGTTGAAAGCAACAATCGCCTGGTGTAAACGGCCTTTCAACAATCGCTTTCAACAAAGTTGGTTGCCAGCCAACTTTGAGCCCGTTCAACTTTTTTTTAGTGCATACCTGTGTGGGTTTGTTCCCTTACGCGCAGATTTGCATTTTTACATGAATTAACTCTAAAAGTACAGGAACAGACCATTCTATACACAAATCTATTTTGTTTGAAAGTGAAATTTGGGCAATAATACTTTATTTAATTACTGCAGCGTTCACTATTTATATGCCAATTGCTAAAATTTCGCGATTAAAATCCATTTAGTTCAAGCAAATAAGCATTTCACGTTCAACTAAAATCGCCTCATGTAAACAGTGTAGGCAACTTTTTGGCATTCAACTTTTTTTTCAACTTTTGTTGTCTGTAAAGTTGCCTGAAAATCGCCTCATGTAAACACCTCATGAGTCTACATAATACTTAATTGGTGTATAATAAATGTATTCTCATAGTTTTGGATGTTTTGATTGATCTTAGGAAATTTTATTGACCTCGAAAGGGAAGAAATTATTTTTAATGTAATGGGAGAAAGAAACGATCGATACGGCACCTCTTAGCATTATCGTAGAGGACGAGATTCGTGGACGATCATTAATATACCAAATATGTATTAATATTTGAATCAGTGTCCTGTCGAATTGAAGGATTGACTTGGTCTAATACATACATATGTACATAAAAGAATACGTATCTCAATCATCCAAAAAAATTTAAAACCCTTACGAACGACACGTTTGTTCGTAAAAAGCTTAATACATTTGAAATTACAACATTAAAAGCAAGTATTTTAACAGCAAAATTCACTCTGAATATCTCAAATATTTAACTTAACAAAAAACGCCGAATCTCACCTACTTTTCCCATTACTCACACATTAAGTGGAAAAGGCCAACTATTTTTGAGACACTAAAAAGTTTGATGATACAATTTCCACGCGTAAAATATAAAGTATGTATCTCCTTCATATGTATGTACTCGTATGTATGTATCTATGTATGCACGGGTATACAGGGTGTCCCAGAAGTCGACGTCGAGCCGGAAATGGGTGACAGGCCAGAACAAAGTGGCGTCACTCTCTGTCTCGCTCACACTTTGTAAAATGACTCTCACCGTCTCACTCAAACTAGAATTACCTTAAAAGTTACGGCTTCAAGGAAAGTCTTACACTAAGAAAAAAGTAACATGGTTTATTCAAACAGCGTCATTTTTGGTTTTTCCATGTTAGCGATTTGATATTTTTAAACAAAAAAATAATTTTTTAAACAAACTTAAACATAAGTTTGTTTGATTGAATACAGAATTTGTTGTCTAGAAATTTTAATCAAGAATCAGTTCAGCCCAATAATATAATTTCAAAGAACCCCACCCTGTAGCTTGGGAAAAGTTTGTTCGACCGATCACGGGATGGTGTTGTCTAGAAATTTTTATAGAGAATGAGTTCAGCCCAATAAAAAGTTTCCAAACAACTCCACTCGGTAAATAGCAAAAACAAATTTGACCAATGTACCAGTCGCGTAATTTGACTTGATTCAAAGCGAACATTTGAAAACATTATTAAATGGTGTGCCTGTAGCTGAGTGCGCAGAGAAGCTTGCAACGATTGGTTGCTACCAAGAGTGTCCAGGTTCAAATCTTATTTGGCGGAACATATAATTTAAAATTTTTTTTTTCGTTTTTTCTTAATTATGAAAAAGCTTCTATGAAGTGCAAAACGAAATCGTGTTCAAACGAAAAAATCTCCAAAAGTAAATCTGTTCAAACCAACAAAAGCTTGTTTGGCGCAAAATCGTATGTGTTTTTGTTTGAAACAAAGACGATATGGTTTATTTTTTTTTCTCAGTGTGAGTACACTACAATCGATTTAAGTAAGAAAAAAATTTTCTTAACTGAATTTCTATACAAAAATCAAAATTTTCCATAATTTAAGAAACAATCTAGCGTGTCATACCATTTTGGAATCTTTAGTAAATGCGCCAATTTTCAAAGTTACTTGGCAAATTAGTTTAATAAATTTTTTTCCGGTACAGTGAGTTAAAATTGGGCGAAGCATTAAATGTCATTTTTTTTTTGGGCAAAAAGTGTAATTTTCTTTTCTCCCCAGCTAGAGCAGTTAGCTATAAATTTTAGACGACAATTTACAGAAGCATTACTCAGAATTACATAATAAAAACAAAATTGAGAAAAAGTAGAAATTTGTTGTAACGGGAATTAAAAACCATCACAGGGTGTAGTTTTTTTCGCTTTTTTCTGAACGCCTATAATTTTAAAAATACAAGACACAGATTTTTTTTATATTTTTCTGATAACTATTATGACCTGACTTGTCACACGTTTCCTGCTGGGACACCCTGTATATGTATGTATGCTTAGAGGTATGTTTGTTTGTGCAAATGCATACTTATCGTAAAAGTGTGTTATAAATAAACCATAAACAAAAATAATTGGAAATCCACCTTAATGGGTGGTTGACTGTCTAGAGAAGTACCTACATACATATGTATGACGCCATATGTTGAACGGCTGTGAGGTGTGCGTAAGCAGAAATTCCCTAGACTTAGAACAAAA
>JAPVRG010251509.1:0-21445 GCA_029783565.1 Rhagoletis cerasi
TCACTTTTAGTTTGTTAAGATTTCTTCGTAGTAGCAAGAATACAAAAGGAGCTGGAGAAGACTTAAGCTTACAAGTGTGCCTGTTAGCAAGGTATTAGGTGTGTTGGTTTAAACTTTTCAAGAAATTCTTGAATACGCTAGAAAACGCGACGGAACAAAAGGCTTTAAGAATTCAGTTGCTAGTGAGGAAATTCAACAAGCTGAAAGGTAATGCAGGGCGTGTCATTTCGAGTCTGGAATTAACTTGCCACACGATTGACGTTCCTAATTGCCGCTGGATAACTAGGGTTCTTAAATCCAGAACCATAACTTTCACTCTTGGACAGGGAATAGTCAATTGCTCGGCAATGTTAGAATGCCAACTAAAGGAGAAATCTCCTCTCTCTGATGGTCCATCAAAGGTAGTAGACGAAATATTCTGCCTCCTGAGTGACCACGGGTTCGATACTCAAGGATACGCTCATACGATTTAGAGGCACGTTCGAAGACATTCATCTTAATTTAAACCCTATAGTTTAACGCCAACTCTAAAAAGACTTGCAAGTTATTTTATCTTGGAAAAGGAAAAGGGAAAAACTACAAGAGCAATTTCTTCAAGGCGAAAAGCTACACTACTTTAGTGCTTAGTTAATTTCCACAAAGTCTTAACTGCCTTTGGAAAAAGGAGATTACAACTCGAAGGGCATAATTGCTCATATTAAGTAAAAAGCATGAAGTAAGAATTAAACCTTGCCGATGACCCCATGTTAAAAATTCTTGGAAGTTACTTGAGCTCTTAACTGCAGTTAAACTTTTGGTGGAAATGTGCTATAACTCAAACCAATGAACGACCACAACCCTGGAAAGTTGGCCGCAACTGGTGTACTGATAGCTCCAAGACAGACCAAGGTGGCGGTATACAACTTAGCAAACTCCATTTCATAAGCATGGGACAAGTTAACAATGTCTTTCAAACTCTACTTTGTCTGAGACGGCATGCAGAAAGCAGGGCGGCACTCCTTGTCTTGAAACCAAACAAGGTCACCTCAAAGTTGGTGTAGGATTGCCTTCAGCTACTAACACTTATCAGATCCATATACTTTATTTACCTCAGTTGGGTATCGGGACATAGTGAAGTCATAAGCAATGAACTAGCAAATACGCGCACAGGGATTCATAGGCCGAGAAACCTTCATAGGCCAGCCATGGAGCTCCGTTATGCGAAATTACTGTATCTGGATGAAGTAGGAAGCGCACATTTTTTAACAAATATAGAAGATAACAGACAAGCCCGAAAATATCAGGAAGAAAAACCAAACTAGACACGGAGTAAGAATTGTTACAAGCTTTCTTATTAGGCGATGTGAGAGATAAGAGCTCTAACTACGTGACTTGCTCCCTCTCCTAAATTATAATCCAATTTAATCTAATCTAATACAGGTTGCCGGATGTCAAAAGGAAAAGCGCATCCAAAGAGTTTCATAACACCGAATTCGGCAAAGGATGATGGAAATTCGTTTCGAAATACATCGTTCATAACTTCTTTTGGAGGAATCTATTGTTCGAGTACCCAATTTTAGCCGGAAAGGTAAAAGCACTCTCACCAAGTACCCGACAATACACTGAATATTAGGCTGGCATCTTGGCGGACTGTCAGTTTTGAGATCTAGTAGAAGTAGTTCCCAGAGAACTAATATTCCTTGCAGATACCTGTCACGATTGCTTTACTTCATAAAAAGCCTGGATTACGTTAGGAAGGCCTGTATGAAGCATGCATACTTCCTCCCCGATACAAGTTTTCCCATTGTATATGATTATTAAAGGTTTCTATGTATTAGTGCCAACAGCACATTCCTCTAATCAGGGTTATTCTAAAGTGTCATTCTGGTGTACATTTACTATTCGGATAAAATTGCGGAGGTCCAATAGTTTCTTTTCCGTTACCTCTGCCAAGCTGTTGAAAAGACGATATCCCAACTACTTGATTCGCTATCCCTGGAGAGCTGAACATTGACATAAGAAATAGTGAATCGATTCATCCTCTTTCTCGTTCAGAAAATTTTTACAGAAGCAACTTCTTGGTATACTCATTCATTGGAGCATTGGTGCAATAGCACAGTGTTCTGAGATGACGCCGTTAAGAATTCTTATTGTGGATTTGTTTAACATTAAAAGTTCCTCAGCTCGTTTCTTGTTAAGCCTCCACCATAAGGACCTTGAGAATTCATAGTCGCCTCGGTTGATCCACGGGTCATTTAGTACGACTGTGATGTACTCTTCGATATTCTCCAGTAGATCACAAATCAGTGGTTATGATGCTAGCGATGCTCGACAGGGGAATACACAGGCATAGCTAGATCGCAGCGCTATTAAACCGCAATGACAAAAATTTCGTCTACTATGAGGCGAACTATAGTCTAGTTTTTCTGAAACATCCCAGGAAAAGATCTCAGATCGAATCACTGCCTAGAAGTATTGAAAATGTTTCAATCATAGATTGTGCCAAAGAGTCATCAATATTGCAAAATAATGAGCGCAAGTATTGACTATTTGAATATCTTGTCAGTGCTATTACCCAAGCAACTCTATAAATAACTTAACTTAATCTCCTCTAAAAATCTGAAAAAAACCTGGTTTGAGTTTTGTATCGACACAGATTGTGAATCTAGTCTTAAAAAAAATCGTCGACTGGTACGATGGGTTATGATTTCACGTCTTTGACAAAAGCCTACAAAATTAATTAACCAAATCTCTCACATTTGAATAATCACCCTATTAGATTTTTTTAAGTTTTTTTTAATTCAAATTATTTTTCTTTCGCACCCTAGCAAAAGTTTCGCAATCCCACCAAGAACTCATAAGCCAAATCATCACATTTAACAATTTATTTAATTATATCCCTTCTTGCTTGGTGTGATATCGTCACTTGTGCCAACGTATGTATGTGCACTCTCATATTTCACGCATTAAATCCAGTGAACCAATTCTGTCATCTATGATTCACCTCAAAATGCCGCCCGAAAATTAATGCTAATTTATACGCCTTCCGCTTGTACAAATGTCAAATTTGAGCGAAATCAGGCAGACGCCTAAGGGTATGATACAGAAATCACTTACGAATAGGCACACAGCCATGCAACCGCACATGCATTCCACTGCCAGTGGCGTCTGAGATGCCACGTCACGGCTCACCACGCCATGCCACGCCACGCCACGCCAAATGATGCCACAGCTGTCAAATATCACACACTCGGCTGGAGTCGGTGCTGTCGTCGTAGCACACAGCTGTTACTGCCTACAAGATCACTTCTCCAACTGCCAGTCAGTCGATGATACTCGCAGCAGCGGGGTGAGAGCGGGAAGAAAGTTGGGGGAAGAGTTGACGTGCCGACTGACGTAGTGAGTATATAAATCAACGAAAATATCTGCAATTGATATTCGTCTGCTGAGAGGCTCTGTATGGATAGCGAGACTAAGCGACTGACAACCACAAGATAATAGCAGCACCAGCATCATTTTAGGCGCTCGAACGTCATCTGCTTTGGCAGAGCATAATTTATTATGTCGGTATATTTGCAAGGGCGTGACTTCGGAAGAGGATCATTTAGAGGAATATGTAAGCAAAGATTAGTATTCTTATATGAGTTGGATTTCCAATCTTTTTTTATGTTAGGACAATGAATCATAAAGTCAAATGGAGTTCTTGCTAGATGCAGATATTTCATTGAGCCTTCTGATAATTACCTAAGTACTACTTTAATATCGAAAAAAAGGCATTTAAAGTATTAACATTAAATTATATCTAGAAATTCTTAAGCTTGCGGTTTTCGTTTGCGTATTATTCCCCCTTTTGAATTAATATCTCCTCCTAATAAATTTTTCTGCCAACGCCCTATTTACGCTTGACAAAGGAACTACTGAACAGCAACTGATAGAAGTATGCGTGCCACTTTTGTGTACAGACCGAGCTACACAGACGACAATGGAGGCGACGTGCCTGAGTGTCTAAGCGATTGAAAAGATCACAGAGCAATGAGTTGCGAAGTAAAAAGTACAAAAATGTTTAGGTTGCATTGCCAAGGGTGGCATACACACCGTTGTCGACAAAGATTTATTGATTTTTATTAATACTTTAATAAAGCTTCATTTAAGTTTATTAAAGCGATGAGATTGCGAACAGTAATGAAGATGAAGGATTTCGTTTTGAATTGAATGCAGGAAAATTTTTTGCAAATCATTGGGCATGAAATAGAAAAGTAAAGTAAAAAACAACAAAACAAACAAAATAAAAGAAAATGAAATAAAATAGGACAACATAAAATAAAAATAATAAAACATTAGAAGCATCCCTGTGTGTATGCGAATCATGTTGACGATTATATCGATAGCCATCGCTTGAAAAGACAGCTTTTAAAGCAGTAGACGATGTTCAAGTGTCCACCGCGCTGGTGGATTTGAGATCCGAAACGGAGCGTTGAATTCTCGCAAGGCTTTCAGACAGTTCATACTCCAATTTAAGATACCAAAAATATATTTATTTGATATATTGTCAGCCATGTACATAACAGCGCTTACAGATGCACTGAACTACGATGAGACGTTTCAGCAGAGAACTTCGTCCCAACCAAACTAGAAGCTCTCCTAGAGGAATACATTTTGCTGGGAAGCTCTTTTGTAATTGGTTGTGAGGAGGTGAGCTACTGGGACGGGAGACGGCAAGGAAAATGCACGCTGATCCTGTATATGACACTTTTAGTTCTAAGCTGCTACTCTTAGAATATGAAATCTACGACAAAAGTACAGTTGCGCACGCTTGTTGAACGTTGCGAATAGGCTTATGCTGCCGACTGCTATCTCGAGTAATTCAAGGTAATGTCGACAATGAGTCATTGAAGTGCAGAAAAAGCAAAAGAAGCTACATTTACGCCAGTTTCAATCCAAGCACGGAACTACATGCTGCCGAGGGTTCAAAATACAAAGAGGCGGGTGCCTCGAACACCATTTAGCGGTAATTTAAGACGGATCCCTGCAATTTTCAATAACTGGATGTCAATCATGCCGGAGAGAGATCAGGCAATATTAATGCATCTCAAAGGTTTCCTACGAAATTTAATGTACAAACGTGGAAACGGAGGTCAACAGCCCGGTGAAAATCACTCTGTGGCTGCACGGTTCTGACTGTGGTTTATGCCATGCTGTAAGAATTAGATTGTAATGGTGGCGACGTGAATGCAGCCGAGCAGCAAAACATGAAATTGCCTTCATCCTGCATCATATGACTTTGCAGTCGGACCATTCTATATTCTCTAATGAGAAGCGAGGGTATCAGGCTCTCGGAGTTGGCTAAGGCTCTCTCCATCGACAACCACGAAAGCAAAACCTCGACCTCTGGCCACCTGTGGAGCACTGGTTATGCAAAACAATGATCATTTTGCTTTCACCGACATCGCTTTCTTTCTCAGTAACCGCCATCGGTAATGGAATTAATGTCACTTTTGTAAGGGAATTAATGCCAATGACATCAATACACATTCCCAAGTGAAATAATGTCAAAAGAATTGTGGAAGTAATGTCCGATCTTAGAAGAATGGAACGAAGGCCTACCACTTACTGATAGTGGTATACACATTTATACTGACGGTTTAAAGATGCATCAGGGAAGCGTCGTCTCTATCCGGAGACCATTGCAGCGTCTTCGAATCTGAAGTCAGATACCATTCTTCTAAATAAGTAGCACATTTTCAGCCGGAAAGTCAGTATTCTCGCCGATAGGAAATCCGATGTGAAAGGAATGGGAATTGTGAGGGAATGCCGTGCCGTGTTGACACCCCTAGGCCATCTCAACGCCACAGTTTCTTTGGTTATCGGATACAGAAATATAAAAGGAAACGATGATGAGATTGGCAGGTATGTGCTTGAAATGCCGGTAAATGAGGCAGAAAATCTATACAATCATATTTTACTGAGCACATCGGAATTTTATGCCTAAAAAATATGCCAAAAAATATGTACCATCATAACTACATATAAGAAAAGTGTACAAATTTGTATACATATTATTTTTCTAATACATACATATGTATTTAGTTGTGATGGTAGATATTTTTAGGCATATTTTCTAGCATAAAATCCGGATGTCTAGTGATCGCATAAAAAAAAAACGATGAATAAAGCGGTCACAAATGATTTATGGACCAGACGAGATTCTTTTGTGGCCTCGAGATCGTTACGGCCGCGGTTGGAAAAGAAAAAAATAGGGCCTCCTGAAACTTAACAGAACTGGAGTAAAAGTTCTTACCGACGTCAACACTGTGCTGTTACACCGATGCTTCTGCAGTCGTTTCGATTTCAACTCCTGGGTTCACGCTTCTGGCTGGGATATTGGAGGTGGAGCTCCTGCGACTGTTCAATTTAATTTGGGGACAGCAACTGTTTCAGGCCTAAATTATTCTACCTTTTTTTTTGTAAAAAGAACCCCCGGATCGTGCCTCCCCCTGGCACTCTCTCACAGTGACTATTCACAATGGACAACTCCATATGTACATCTATGCAAGAGTGGAAGTATAGAGCTTTCCATAATGCGCTTCCATCTTAATCTAGTTTAACTTAACTGAAGCGCGAGGTGCGTCTTTCATCCACCCTCATATAATCTCACCTTCATCAATGCATCCCCAAAAATCGACCCCCAAAAGTTTAAGCCGCTAATATTTCAACTTCGCCGAAATTTCAACACACTTAAATATATAAATAGCTGCACACATAGATGTACATACATATGCACACATGTGTCGTACAATACAGGGGAAACAAACGGAAAATCGTTATAGCAATTTAGAGATAGGCGAAAATGAAGGTAAACAACTATAAATCCATGGCAATTGTCAGGGCTTAAAATTTCCACAAAGCTGACAACAGGCCAATCTATAGTGTAGGCGCGTATGCGAAGGAAGAAGCGATTTCAGGGCGGAAAATATTTGTTATTGGTTTCAAAATTTCATTGACTATTATTTCGTTGTATTTTTGTATGCACATATGTATGTAGAAGATAACCGTTTAACTTGCTTGTTAGTCGAAACGTGAAAACTCCTAAGCCTACGTTGAAAACGTAACAAAATTTGCCTTTTAATGAAAAACCAGCGAGCATAAGATTAGACTGAAAGACTCTAAAGGTAAAGTTTTCTTTCAAGCAAAAAGCTGTCCTTACAAAAAAAAGCTTTCGAAAAAACTAAATTTTTTTTTACACAAACTGAATCTCACTTGCTGCAAATTAAACATGTGAAGGAATGTTCTAAAAGCCGTGCAATTTACGAAACCAAAGAAAAAAAAACGCTAAAGAATCATCGAATTCAATGTTAGAAGAGAAATCCCTTCTGTAAAAAATGTTGTTTGGCCATCAGCTCAATACATATTCTCATATAAAAAGGAAAAAAATTAATCGCAAAACCATCGAAAAAATGCCAAAACGTCACCCAAATCGATAAGCGAGACAACACAGCCGCTCAATGTGGCTTTGACGATGACAATTTGATTGAAAAGAAAAATCCTCAGGCCGAACAATGCAAACTATATGTCTCTATTTGCTTTGCACTATCGAAACAGGCGAGCAAATAGAGTTACAGCACAAAAAAAAAACACACACATATGAAAGCAGACACAAACGCATGCACTTGCTCCTTCTACTACACATACGTTTTGGACCTCTTTGAAAAAACAAGAAACTCTAAATCCATTTTTGTCGCCACCCACCTTCTAATTCAGTATTTGCTGCGATTTTTAGCCATTTTCCCCTTCTTCTAGTTTTGATCCGTCTAACCCTCCGTCCTGCAGACTTTTGGCAATTATTTGTCTGCTTTTTATGTGCAAGTATTTTGTATGTTTGGGCCATTGTTAAAATTTACTTTTCATCTTTCATCCAAGCACCACCGGTGGCAACGCTTCAAATTGTCTAGACAGTTAGTTGTTGGTTAAAAAGCGAAAACGTTTTGCAATTTTCATTTAGTTAGACACCTTCCAACAGCCAGCAGTTTCACGCTTCTTTATCCAGCACGCGCGTGATTTTTGGATTTTTAATAAAAACCATTGGACTTGGTCCATCAAGTCAATTTGATGTGCTGCCGCCTTGTTTGCTGCGTCTGATGAAGGTGAAGCATTTTTGGCATTTTTTAATAAATTTTTTCTTAGATTTGCATTAAAAAGGTTTTTTTTTTGTGGCGTTAAATTCACCTTTTTGATGTTTAGCCTCAAATGAAACGTGAAATTTTTCCCCGTCGCGAGGAAGAACGCGAAAGATGCTCTCCTGCATTTAGTTGCTTTCAAGTCACAGTGGGTTTTTTATTCGATTTCTTTATTTCTTTGGGGTTATTATAACGTCAACATTGGGGGCAAATATGTGGTGTAATCCTGGAGGTAGGCTCTGCGGGCCGTACACTATCCTTAGACAAAACGGTTCCCTTCTCTTCCAGTTTATTTGCAATGCAGTTGCCTGATATACTTATGTGCATTTAGATTTGTTACATCCTAGTGCTTTAATAACTGCCGGACTATCAGAGGAGTTAGCTTCTGCCTAAAGCTTATGAGAAAAATTGATCAGGGACCTTGGGGCTTCGTTGGTTGCTAGGAGTTCAGCTATCGGCATGTATGTTCAAATAATTCTGTAGAGAAAAAGCTACTGAAGTGTATTCTGGTTACCTAAAGTTGGCAGAGAGAGTATCCTGGATTGTCTGAAATGTCTGCAATTTATCCACGTGTTTAACTTAACAGCATTAGAACTTACCTATATAGTTAATAAATAGCCCACTGTGTTATTGAAACACACCAATCCCGCTTCAGATTTACATGAATGCTTTCGTTTTTTCATTTAGTAAAAAAGAAAAATACTTTTCTCGGCTTCTTCTATTTTCACTGCAAAACATTACTGCAGGTTGTTTAGTAAACAAAAATATATTTTGTAAAACGCACATAGTATATACATCTATGTACATATGTGTATGCGTATGTTTTATTTTTGGCCAAGGCGTAGACCTCTGTCAACAAGCCTATATGTACATATGTATTCATATATATGTATAAGTGTGTATGTTCGTGGGTGTGATAGAGTTTCGCAAATATGCAAAATGTTTATACAGGCACATTGTTTTGTTTGATGGTCAGTGCAAAGTTTTGTAATATAAAATTTATGTGAACATGTCTGGGCCAGCGATCAAAACAACTGCCATTGGGGATTGTGGCATTGAACGGCAAATGAGGGAGTGAGGCTGTAGAGTGTTGTTTGCAAGTCAGCATACATAGATTTGCTAAAACAAAATTAACGTGCATTTTGGCATTTAAATATTTAAGCGCATCAGTAAATATGAAATGAATGCTAACTTAAAACTTTTGAGATTTTGAATATTTGAAGTAAATGCATGCTTATAAATGAGTATTATGAATTATCTACGAATACAATACAGCACGGATCTGTTCGGCAGTGTTCATTCTTCTCAAGGCAGTAACCAATAAATTTGAAGGAAAATCGTTGTATATCCCAACAGTATGCTCTCATGCATCTTGGTTCTAAGGAATCATGTTGTTGTTGTTGTTGTAACCGCATACGAATTCCGCCAAAAAATTTTGGAGAATGATGCGGGCGTGACAGCCCTTGGTCTGATATAAATCTGGGTCGTTCCGGTTACGTAGACCCGAATGTCGTATGAACGTCTAAAAACATACTTAACTTCAACATACGTCTTTATTGCAGACTTTCCAGACTACTAGACTACTACCATTTCTTCGGCAGCCCAATGTTGTTAACTCTACTGAATGCGAACTTATCTATCGCCAAGCGAAAATAACGAAGATTGATAGGGTTGTTTAAAATAGCACTCCATCATTGGGCTAAGGCTTGATTTTTAAATAGGCGAGGGAGCTAGTCGCCTAGTTACCGCGACCAAAGATGATCTATTGTGGGAAACCTGTCTTTTATTGCAGATCTTCTTTCAACCTTATAGCTAACAGAGGAGCCTTAC
Source organism: Rhagoletis cerasi (assembly GCA_029783565.1). Lineage (NCBI taxonomy): Eukaryota > Metazoa > Arthropoda > Insecta > Diptera > Tephritidae > Rhagoletis > Rhagoletis cerasi. The sequence continues at coordinate 9,984 of JAPVRG010251509.1, forward strand.
GGCATTCCCCCAAAGAAGTATCATTTAGGACCCAGCTTTGGCTAATATGAACTTTACCGTGGTACATAGGACTAACTATAAAAATTTTTTGTCGTGCCTAGCAAGGTGAAGGAGTGCTGTTATCATTAAGCTTACGGTCCTCTAAAGATTTGATTTAAGGATATATACAAAAGTGGTTGAATGACTATAAAGAAGTGTCACTGTACCCATCGAGCAATCTCCTCTAGAGCAATATGTGGGATGTTACCAGAGTTGGGGGTTGTGCACTAAATGTTCAGTTTCCACTAATAGTTATTGATAGTGCAATTTTTTTTACTACTATTGGTGTTTAGTGATGAATTGCAAAATAAAAAAAAATTCACTAAAATTAATAGTAAAAAGAATAGTAAAAAAAAAATATTCTTCAGCCTAGTGCAGCATTTTTTTTCACTAAAACTTAAAGTGTAAAAAATCCAATACTAATTTTTTTTTAGGTTGTAAATTTACACTTTTAGAAAATTAAATTTTATTTATTACGCATAGGCTAATAAACACCCGGTCCACAAGTATTTGTGTTGTTGTTTTCAATATTGTGTAAAAAGTTTAAACGATTTCAAAATAAAATTGGTTTTAATTGGTGCTTCCCAGTCTGCTTTACCAGCCGGTTTAACTAGTATTATAATTTATTATTTTTATTTTCATATAAAAAAATATTTTGAAAATACCTTATATGGAAAAAATGCGTAGTACGGCCAGCAAAAAAATTCTCGAAAAACAACGCAAAGTTTTAGACATTTGAAATTTGCACATTATTATACTAAAGTTTGATGAAACTTAAGAGATTTTTTCTAATTTTCGTACACAGTTTTATACTTTGATTTAAATGGGGTTTGCTAAACTATAATCCATATTTTAATACAAAATTAACAGAAAATTCTTAGCACGTAAAACATTGAGAATATTAACAAAAAAAACCAAGGTAACATATTTTGCAGAGCAGTAATGTCTCTCCACACTAACAATCTTTCACTTTTCTAAGCCTCAAGTAAATGCCCAACCAGCCCTGAGTGTTTGGAAACCCGATCCCGGTTCTTCTGCTCACAAGACTAGTTCAGTCCAATCGTACGATGCTCCACCGGAATATACGTTCGAGCTATAGTTATGTCTAGCTTAACTAATAAGTTTTTCTTTCATGTTGCTTCTTAGATGGTTTTGTCTTTAACAATCAGGAGTTCAGAGTCTTTCAGTCTAAGGGCCAATTTTTGATGAGCTATTTAAGTAAGTAGAGATTGTTGATTAGCTTCAAAAATGCATTTTAAGATCACATATTTCAACTGTACTTAAATAATCACTATTGGCTATTTAAATATGAGATATGCAACCCTGCGTTTGTAACAAATAACAATCAGCTGTTCAGCACAAAATGTAAACAAACAATCAAATTCAACAACAATTTCAAGGAACAAGCAACAAGGGCGCCACCGCTTTGTCAACTTTAAATGACGGCGATCTGAAAACCAAAACATTCCAAAATTAAACATAAGTGCCGTTTAACTTTCTCATCAGAAATTGGCCCTAAATACTTTGTGTTTCGATCAGTAAAAGTCAGTTTTTGACCTTAAATTTATGTGTCAATATACTTAATCGATTCTTTCACGGAATAGTGTTTTTTCTTCTTTTGGAATAGACTATTTCTGTTTTTAACGAAGTCTGCTTAAAAAGCTAACGTTGTTATCATTTGTATCCAGTAGGATCTGTGGACATCGGTGATGGCGAAAGATAAAAAGTTGTAATCTGGAAGTGGAGGGAGAAACTATTTGGAACAGACTATTTTAGGTCATTATAGTCATTATGGACGCGGGTAAATAGCAAAATGATAAGGGCCTCATAAACTCAATAGAACCACAGTAGGAGCTTATAATGTGTTACTGTACGGACTTTCTAACGATGGAAAATACCAACGAGCTCTCTCTGGAGAAGCTGCCACGATGAGGACGAGAAGGAATCAATCGACCACTTGTAAATACGATGCCCTGGTCTGCAATACAAGCAAATTAAGCGCCTGGAGTCACGCTTATTCACCAGTTTAGCAGAGATACCGCAGTTGGAACTCTTGGAGCTCAATTTTACTTGGGAGAGCAAGAGGTTCTGCCGCCTAACGCGTTGATTATTCTTTTTTCCACTTTGCTAAAGAAATCTATTTTAGAGGAACTCTCTACTCACAATGTAAGTTTGGAACTCTCCATGCACGGCTTCCTACCGTAACCTAAGTTTCGATAATTATTAGCTGGCTATACATCAAGGACTGTAAGCGTAAGATTTAGTTCCAGAAGTCCCACGACCCAAGCGTTTTTATTAGACCTTTTGGAGTTACACATTTACTTCTTTAGCATATTAGAATCTACGCTAAGTCCAAGTGCCATTCTCTTCCCAACAGCCACCATCAAAGCCGTTGCTAAGCACATAAAGCACATTTTTGAAATTTTCTAATAATGTTGCCAAGCGTTTACCAACTGTTCAACTACTACTCGCGTGTTTGCTATGCGGTGGCAAGTCAGCAAACAATGTGTGGCATAAAGTTGGCAGTCAACAAAAAACAAACACTTGCTTTGTAGCTTTGTGGCATGGCAGGCAGCTTACGGGAGCAGAGTATTGGCAATGGCATAGACTTAAAGTCACCACATAAATTTCAAAAACACATTAAATTGGCTTTAGAGGCAAATTATATATTCTTTTTCAACTTCTGTTACAGTTCGCTTTCTGAGGCCAAATTCGCCATCCAATGCATTGAATTGAATTGAATTGTCAGTTGTTTTTCATTGCGACCGAAGTGCAAAATTTGCCTAAAATTAATTTTGGAAAATTCGCTGAGTGCGTTCGGTGTACATATGTATTGTACATGTATATGCATGAACAAATGTATGTACGAATATATGATTCTATGCACTGCTTACTGCTTATTGTTGTTGGCACAAGCAGACGTGCCCAAGTGCTAAAAGCTGTTGCACACATGTCAAGCATGATTTATGCCAAACCACCAATAACTCCATGGCACGTTACCTTTATGGCAAATTCTGTCTCTAATGTGCTCGTCCAAGTTTTGCACGCACACTCTGCACATATTTGGGTACATTTACCCACTCATCAATTGTTATGCATTACATTCAAAGCATAGCTGATGCGTTGAAGTATTGTGACAAAGCATCCTCGAAAAGCTATTGCGAATTTTTATTTTTTTTGTACTAGAGCACTGATTGGTGTGCAAGCTGCATTTTTCCCCATTTATTAGAATTTTTAAAAATTTGTTGTCATGGATAAAAACTAACTAATCCACGTTACAGCTTCCAGTTTTGTATTGACTATGAAATTCAGCTCATTTTGTAATGTTTCAAAGTTCTCATTAAAATCCTATCTGCTTACATATGTAAGTAAATACATAAACGGTTGTCAAGCGCACCAACGCTAAATTTGTTCATTTCTTTGTGAGGTCTATGTTGCTCCAAGGTTTTCCTTAAGAATTAAAAGATCAATATCATTACTCAACCTGAAACCAATCTCAATCAGATTTCCTCCATTACTTATAAAAGTGTACATTAGATATTTTCGTTGTTATTCAGATGATCAGCAAGTATCAGCGAATTACGTCGGCAATTTCATTTTAGACTTGAGTAGAGCAACATACCAGTATCGCCCATTTGGAGACAAGAGTTTCCCTTCAAGCATTTTAAAAAACTTTTGCGACTAGTCTCTAAAGAGAATAGACACGGGTTAGTTAGCCCAAATAATCCTTTACGCATGCAAAATGAGCTTCATTAGTCTTCTACTCATCCATATTGGGTTCAATTGGTGACTAGATGATACGAGGGTCACAAAAAAGGTCCTTAGAATACCTTAGAAGGAGACAAATTTTGTCGTAAAAATTATATCATTGCTTTTCAAGATAATCATCGGCGTTGCTCGAACGCGTCATCGAAAATTAGAACTTCAGAATGGACCATCTCAACCATCTCAGCCGCAGTTACGGCCAACATTTGTAATAAATTATCTTAAAAAAACAAATGTCAAGAATGGTTCTTTTGTATATCTAATTACACTGTGCGGCAAAATCAACTTTTTTTCTGGGTATTGGACTAAACTAATTTTTTTAGGAGATGGAGTTATAAGTAAAAAAGTAATTCTTCCGTTTTTCGAAGTTCGAAATTAGTCTTTGGTAAAAAGATATTCTTAGTTATTGTAAGTAAATAACTAAAAAAATAAAAATATGGGTTTGGTCCGCCTTTTCCTCTTATTTAAATGGTTTATAACTTTTTTTGTGTAAATTTGTATTACAGGTGTTTTAAGGGTTAAAGGTCAGATCTTCGAAAAATTAAAAACCTGGTCTACTCTGTATTGCGATTCGAAAGAAAAATCATTCGGATTCGGATGCTTGACAGTAGGAATTTGTATTAGTCCGTGTCGCGTTTCGAATCGCATTGGCTTTCGAATCGCAATACAGATTAGAGCCCCTGATATTCCAAAAACTTTCGAACCGATATAAAAAACAATTAATGCCGTTGTAAAAGCGATTATACGCCCTTTCTTTTGATATGCATATTTGTATACCCCGTGCATAAAAATTTGAGAAGAAACACTTACAAAGAAAAAATACCTATTTAAAAAAAAAATATTTTAAACAAAAAAATTCTTATTAGTAATACAGCTGAATTCTTTATTTAAATAAAGGAGAAAACTACCTTTAATTTGATGTATAAATAAATATTATGAATAAATATGCACATCTGTGGTGTAGTGGTAAGCAGTGCGCGCTTCCACTCCGCAGGCCTGGGGTCAAGCCCTGGTCAGAGCAACGTCGAAAAAAAAATTTAGAAAAAAGGTTTTTCTTAACAGCGGTCACCCCTCGGCAGGCAATGGCAAACCTCCGAGGGTACTTCTGCCATGAAAAAGCTTCTCACAAAAATACAATCGCCGTTCGGAGTCGGCGTTAAACTGTAGGTCCCTCCCCTTTGTGTGACAACATCAAGGCGCACGCCACAAATCGAAGGAGAAGCTCGGCCAAACACTAACATATGTGTAAGCGCCAATCTATTATTATTATTATTATTATTATTATTATTATTATACACATCAGAAGAAATGACGTTTAATCACCTTTAGAACGCTATACATTTTTTTTAATTCTGTTCAAAAGTTTTTGAAATATAAGGTTTTTAATTTTTCGAAGATCTGGCTTTTGATCCCTTATAGCACCTGTAATATAAGTTTGCACAAAAAAAGTTATATACCATTTAAATAAGAATAAAAGGCGGACCAAATACATATTTTTACTTTTTTAGTTATTTACCTACAATAATTACGAATAATTTTTTATTAAAGGCCAATTTCGAACTTCGAAGGTCAACATCTCGATTTCGGAGGCTAACTTCGAAAAACGGAGAAATTGCTTTTTTACTTATGACTCAATCTCTTATAAAAATTTGGTTTGGTCCAATACCCAGCCGAGTGCTGTACAGTGTTATCATTTTTTATTTAAAAAAAGAACCTCTAAATGAAACGAAAATGTGTCCTTAGTCTGGGTTCTAGGTCATAGCAACATAAACGGTAATGCAAGTGCTAAGAAATTGGCTAGGATCAGAGCATCTCTTGATGAGACGGACTGTCCACTAGCAGTTATCAAGAGAGAGCTACATTTTCAATTTGCTCGCATGGCTGAAATATGATGGAACAATCAGCAAACCCGCAAAACTGCAAGAAATATCTGGGCAAATCAGGACATATCAAGAAGCGAAGATATTTTAAGGAAATCAAGGAAATATACACTGGTCCCTTGGCGAACATGCAGCTAAAACGGGCATCCTTTAGAGCCTTCAACGTCTTACATTATTTCCGCTAGTTCCCAAAACTGTGGAGATCTTTTCTTACTTCAAATGCTTCAATTTAATACTAACATAGACAGATTATTCCACAAGACCTATTGGTTCGAAGATATGTACCAACAAATCGGGCTAGCGGATAATATCAGGGGTTACATTATAGCGCTAACCAGGTTCTAAATCAAAGCTCAGATAACGCTTCAACCAACCAACCAGAAAACCGATAGATAGACTCTTCAGAGTACACGCTCTAACAAAAGGGGAATCGTTCACGCCAAAACCTACCAAATATTTTTTTGTCGCGAGTTAGCCTTTGGAAATTCCCCTTTCAGATGCGTCAAGTCTTGCTTTCAAGTCTGCTCGGTCGTAGGCGAAGGAGGTGAGAAGGGGAGCACAGATACCTCCGTACCGTCAATTCGTTTCTAGTTTTCTTGTCTCTTTTGATATTTTCGTTGCGTTCATTGAGAAATGAATTAGAGAACCAAGCACGTAAATTCAATAAAAAGAAAAAAATCGCTATCAGGAATTGATTCACGCAAAATCCGACAAAGCTTCTAAAGATTTATTTTTCTAGAAATATTTGGGAGTGTGGGGATTTTCAAAATTCTCTAGATCTTTCCATAACTCATTATTAGGGAAGTAGGCCCTGTAGGGGTACACATATCCAAGTTCGTCATTTTAAATATGTTTCTTGAAAAAAACTTTCGGCAGGGATATTTAATTAGATCTCTCTTTCTGCCTACGTTAAAAGGCGGAGTGTAGAAGACCTTTCTCGGCGCCTTATTACCGTAAAGTGGCAATGAAATATTAGAAACCACTTTCATTGGTTGATGTTAAAGATATACAAGAAGTAAAGCGTCTTGCAAAGAAATTTCCAGGCGTGTTCAAAAGAATTACGCATGCCACATCATCACTTCAAAACCTTTCTACCATATAGAACTAAAAAACATAATTGAATGTGCCCAGATCCGAATTTCCTGCCCTTATGCCAACCTTCTGTCACACACCAGGAGCTTCCTGACTATGAATATTAGCGAAAAGGAATGCAAGAAAGACTTGAAAACCTATTCTAATTGCACATTGTGTCAAGCCGATGATGCGTGAAATTTGAATATAAATATCTTCACCCATATAATTCGCTTTTATTCATTCATTTGTCATTTTGCTCGTTCGAAAATGTTTGACACAAATGTTGCTTGCAGCATAAATGTGTCACCAGTCGCACTTCCGTGACGCTTCCTGTCGCACAAGCCGCTGCGGAAATGCCTAGCCGGGTTCGCCTTTGTGTTTGCACTTTTACACTCTCCACGCTTTTTTCTAACCACTTTAAAAGCGTAGTCTGTCCTTCATGGGCTTATTTATTTATCTCAAACCCCACTTCATTGCTCAATTTTAAGTTTTATTTTTATTGCTTTTTTTGCTTCTTTTACTTCTTTCATTATAAGCCGATTTACGGATTCACTCATTCGCACTTGAAATCGCATAAAAAACTAGAATTCTTGAATAGAAATTTACTTATTTGCAAAAAATCCCCATTGCATATTTCAACATGCGCGTGCTTATTACAAAAGTCACTTTACAAGGGGTGAAACTGAAATTGGAAATGATTTTTTTTTCAACTTTTAATTTAAAATATTGGACTCATCTTTTTTACTTTTGCATTTCAAGAGGGTAACAGTGGCTGCTCGCATACGTGCATGACATTGAGCCGCGCAATAATTCGTCACCGGAGGGGGGGTTAGAACTTAAACAGGGGTGCGAACAATGCCAAAATTAGCTGCGTCAATTGCTTTATATGGCTCATGAATAACTTTTCTGCAGCATTGCTCTGTATGAGTGAAAAATGTGATTAAGAGTAGAGAATAAGACAATCTTTTCAAGCAAAGAATTTACTGATTAATTGTAAACAAAAAGTTTACATAATCTTGGAAGAAAGAAGTATGCTTTGCATGCAAAAACTTTCGGAAAATAATCCTAGCATTGGTTGGGATTTATACATAAGCCTCCCGCCGATGATTTCGAGGGCGTAGACGATACAGGTACTACATACTGAAAACTTTATAAGGAAGGTATCTTTACATATATGTACAACTGCTGGATGTCCTTTGGATATACTACCACATACACGGTTTATAATAAATTCTACGATACGGGGGGTTGGTTGGGGAGGTATAGTGGACGGAAAATAACTGCAAGAAATGGGTGACGAATTGAAGAACGATTCAGGAGCGCTTAGGTGAAACTTATAAGTGCGGCCTTCATTACCATATAAAGATTAAGATTTGTGACCAAAACGAGATATCGATCAACCTCATCGCTGCAAGTAGTGAAGTATTAAAGCTCATCCGCCGGACAGCATCACCGACACGTCCACAAAGCAACTCGGGTGTTACCTAAATTATCAAAGAAAAACAACTGCAATGCAGTTTGAATAAACCCCGCCAAATGTATACACTTTTTTAATAAAATAGTAAAGAAATTACTATATCGACTCATTTTATTAGGTGAGCTTCCATTTATTGGCATCTAAATTTTTAATTAACTTTCAATTAGTTTTCTCTAAAAATCGTGGGTTAATTGCCGAAAAATTACCCTAAGAGGCCTAGAAGGTGAGTGGAACAGGGGAGCAGATTTTAAAATTGCTTAAAAACCGCAGTAAATCTACTCAGATCTCACTAAAGTCCGAATCTGCTCTGCAATTAAATAAGTTTGTTAATTTCTTGTTGAATTTGGAAAATTTTTCTGGTAAATTTTTTAACAAATACAAATCGTAGTGGCAATACTAACCAAACTTTTATTTAGAGACGAAACTCACAGCCTTCCACTTGAGTAAGATGAGGTGAGAGCAGGAATAATGCGGCTTAAAAACTTCCAATAGAAATCGGATGAGTAATTGTTATTGTTGTTTATCCTGCTATAATACCCGGAACGGAATTAAGCCTAAGTAACGCAGATCTCACAAGACAAGCCGAGCTCTTCGTCTGCAATAGGCGGTGGCTGGTATCCAGCGGTGGCGTACACGAGGCAAGAGTTAACGAAATGGCTTCTGAAGTGCTTTGGAGGAATCTCGTCTTCAACAAGTTTCTGCAGGGTTGGTCCTTTGGAGCAGTTGGGCCTCGCTGGGAATATGATACTCGGACGGCATCAAAAATCTACCCGTGCCAGTCCTAAGAGCGGCGTTCTGGCAGCTTTGAAGCTTTCTTTGAGAACCTTTTTCTTAGGACTCCTGGTTCGATCACATCCATTATATTGTTTCGGTCCTTATATAATTTGAACTAAGCACGCCACTGTGTTATGCAGTCTGAAGTGATCACTTGAAATTTATTGAGATGTGCGATCAGCAGCAACAACACCAATTTTACGCAGTCCATTTGTAAACAATCGCAATGCTTGAAATTCCTTTGTGCTAGACACTTAATTTGCAACATGTTTCTAAAATGAATAACTATGTTTGCACAATGGTGCTGAAAATTGTTCTCCACTTACATACATATGTACTCACATACAAGCGATCACTTACAAAATTTGTATACAAATGTAAATGCACACAAACACACGTAATTACGCACATCCATATGTAAATATATGTATAACTACTCAACATTCATGCCGCCAATAATAGCTGCAATCACGCGTGAGGCTATGCAACGAGACGCCCCTACAGCCGCAATGTTGCGCATGCGCACACAGCCGCCGCATAAATAAAATTCTAATTGGCATTTCATGCGCTTACTGTTTTATTGTGTTTTGCTTTGCTGCGCGGCGAAGATGCGATTCCATAGCAAAACAAGGCAGTCAGTAAGTCATTTGTTGCCATTGTAATTGTTGTTGTATTTTGTTGTTGTTGCTTGCATGTCATATAGGCGTCGTCGACATTGTTATTGTTATGTTGTTGACATTTAGCCGGCAGAGTTGTATTTATGCTATCCCCCTTTTGTCCATTCCATTGGCTGTGGATCCGTGCGAGGGCTTCTCTGCACTTTCCTTTGTTGTTGTTTGTTGCCACTTAATCGTGTTATTTAGCTGTAAAGTCATCGAGTAATCGTGCGACATGATCAAAACTGCAGTCGCACTCACTCACTGTGTCATTCGATATGCTTTGTGTTGCATGTGATATAAATTTGGTGTGCCCTGCGCTGTGAACTCTCTTGAGCCTCCATTTAGTATGTACTTTGTATACACGAGTTTGTGCCACCACCAAAAGAGGCATCATAACTGATGAACATTTTATTGTCGTGTATGCAACTTGTCAGCATTGTTGTTGGGCTGTTTGTTTGTTTGTTTGATCTGTTGACTGCTTACATACATATGAATGCATAATATATACAGATGTACTTACATACAATGTATATGTATGTAGGTATGTATGTATGTATATACATACGGATATTTCAAGTATGTACATTAGGGCGGGTCAAATTTTTTCTCTACTTTGTTTCGACGACTGACGTATTCTAGAGGCAATTCCGAAAAAAAAGTCCAGGGAAGGAAAATGGATTTCGAGCCTCCTTATTTTTAATTTTAGTTATTATTCCCTAAACTTTTTTTTTTGTTACATTTTTTTGGAAGAAAATGTATGTATTTGGTTTTTGGTTTTATTTCGCTCAAATTCTCCGCTAGAGATCATAGCATTGAAAGGTTTATTCAATTTGACTATTTTTAAAAGGAAAATCTATTAAAAAATTATTTTAACAAAAGAGTTAGTTTTTCACAATTAGCTTCATAAAAACATTAAGAAATATTTTTGAAATGTAAAAAAGTAATATTGAACCCTTTCTTACTTAATGATATTCCAGTGTTTTTTCCCAGTGCGATTGCTACAAAAAAAAAATAACAGTTTTGTAATAATTATAAACGCACCAAATATTGATAAGTTTTAAAAAGACAACCGCTAGAAAGTGGAAAAGCTCCACAATTCACCGAATTGGTTTGTTAAAGGTAAGTATGTATATTAAAAATTGTTATTTAATTTCATATCTACACCACGCGTCATAATTATAAGCGCACCACATATTGACAAGTTTCAAAATTTTTTTTTTAATTTTAGCTTTTTTTATAAAAGCATAGTTTTTTCTTTAAACAAAACCATATAAATCCAAGTTTAAAACTTTGTGCAATATCTTAAAAAAAATTAATTAAATAAATTTTCCATAAAAATATGAAAAAGCTTCTTAGAAAGACTTTGAGCCTGCAGTTTTGTAGCCCATTCAATTTAATATGCTCTTATAATTATGACACGGGGTGTATATGAAATCAAATAACAGTTTTGTAATATATGTTCATACATACATACATAGTATAAATACAGCTCCATACCCTTTAGAAAACAATTTGATTAATTGTGGAGCTGAAAAAGCAAGCAATGAAAGCAATGTGGGAATGGAGTGCGAAAAGGTTAAAAACAATGTTGCAACGTTATAGCAATCGCACTGGGGGAAAACGCGAGAAAGATTGTTAAGTAAGAAAGAGCGTCAATATTATGTTTTTATATTTTAAATATATTTCTAAATGTTTTTATGAAGCTAAAAACGAACTTAGTTATATTAAAATAATTTTTAAATTGATTTTCGTTTTAAAAATAGTCAAATTGAGTGATTCATTTCATTCTCTTCA
>JAPVRG010251511.1:0-15980 GCA_029783565.1 Rhagoletis cerasi
TATACGATCTTTTATAGTACAACAAATAACAGGAAGAGTCAGAAAAATAAAATAAATAAATAGCAATTCTTAAAACTAAGATTTATAATAAGCATACAATTAAAGGTAATATAATGGCTATCCATATTGGCTGAAAAATTATATATTTAGATAACGAAACTCATAATTATGCAAAATATATGCATATGTAGATATATATTTGTTTTAACGAAAGTACGAATATAGAACGAACTTAAAGTTGCTTTTATTTAGACTACTACGAATGGACATTGGAATAGAGTTCCATGTACGGATAGCATTGACAAAGAATAGCCGTGCGGAAGTTTGATAATTATAACTTGGTAAAATGAGCTTGTCATATAGATAGCTAGGCTCCTTATACATAATAAGTCGACAGAGAAAAATTCAGTTTCTGGCTTTCAGATAGTTAGCAATTTCGCATCCTAATAAACTTATCCTCCAACCAGAAGTATGGTTACATTTTGCCAACCCGAACACATAGCCTGTAACGTGGTTGAATGTAACATCAATTTTATGAGCAGATTTAGAGCTCAGCTTACTATAGACTAGTTCAGGGTAGCAACTGATCGGCATTATTAGTTGTTTTGCAAGTTTTCTCCTAACATGAACCGGCGTAAAAGTTGCAGACATTCGTAATTTCTTTAGATATTATACACTTTGCTAACTATCGAGCTCACATGGTCGTCAAACGTTAAGCTAGTGTTAATGATGAACCCGAGGTTAGTCACTTTTGACTCGAGCTTAAGACACTTATCGGCAATATATAAAGGCGGGACATTTGCAAAATTTATTCGTTTTCTAGATATAGGTAGCACATACGATTTTTCACTGTTTAGACATAGCTCATTTCTCTTCGCCCAGGCAAAAATGGATGCTAAGTCATTATTTAACCTTGTACAGATTTCCCTTGTTTCCTCATGACTTCCAGACAGATATAGCTTAATATATACATGCTGGCAAGCAGAAAAGGTGTCATTTATAAAGATACTGAATAATAATGGATCCAAGTTAGATCCTTGGGGCCCACCAGCTAGCAGTGGTTTTAGACCAGAAGCTTTAGAGCCAACTTTAACACACTGGGTTCTACCCGCCAAGTAGCTCCGTTGCGTTGCGGAATCCCCAAAACCAGAATAGTATTTCAACTTCATGCAAAGTAAGTCATGGTTCACAGAGTGAAAAGCTTTAGAGAAGTCAAGTAGGCATAATAAAGTCAATTGGTTTTTGTCAAATGGTACTCTAATGTCATCTAAAATTTTTAAGATATCCATGGTGCAGCTATGCTTTGCTCTTAAGCCTGACTGGAACGGAGACAGAAGGCTAAATTTATCAATATGGTTCTGAACTTGTTCAGACATCGTTATCTCGAAGACTTTAGAGTGCGAGGTAAGCGCTGAACTAAGCATTTCAGTATTTTTAGTTAAAAATTTGTAACTTTAAAAATAAATTTGCAACCAAATTTTTGAGTTTGTATACCAAATAAATATTTCCTCAGCCTATATTTAAAGTGTATTGGGCTAGGGTGGTCATTGAGACCACTACAGGACCGCATTGCTCCAAAAAATTGCTCCAAAGGATCTTGATTCAAATGGTTTGTTAGTATGTACTTCACTCCAAAATTTTTGTTTAAGTACTCGTAAAGCAAGCGAAGGGAGGTGTTTGTTATTATAACGCCTTTTTGAAAAGGTATCAAATTTTGTTTGCGACAACCTAACTTAGGGTTTACACCTGACAATATTTTTACCATAGGTACCTACATATGTATAATAATAGAAAAGACGCTGATATGAATGTATTTTGTCTCCTATTTATATATTTTTATTTTTTAGCTTGCATAGCTCGCGCAAAACGCGTATTGCTGCAACATTTAATTAAACATAAATGTTCCACATTTTGCTGAAAATGAATTGTCATAACTATTGTCAGGACGCCTACTCCACGAAGACAATTATCATCGTTTTTGACACCTAATACGTATTTCTTTATTGTCTTAACAGCATTGTCCAATGTAAACGCGCCGTAAGGGTTCCGACATTAAGGTGGCCATCCTGCCTTGCTTCGAAAGTTCATAACCGAATGGTTTCTTTAACCCTCATCTTACCAACATAAAAAAGTTACAATTCCTACCAGCATGTGTCAAAGCGAATTCATACAAGGTGGTGTTATTAGATGGGCTGATTTCTTCTTTTTTCATTCGCCTTGCATGTATTTTGTTTTTGCTTTTGATGGGTGGGCTGGGGCACAATAGATCCTAAGGTCGCAGTGCAAACCTCTTTTTAGCTATCTAGCTTATGGGTGGGCTGTCAAATCAGTAAAAGCAAAAACAAAGTACACGAGGCGAATTTAGGTTTCGACATTGCACCCATCAAATTACACAAACAAAATACATGGGATTGTTGTATTTGCTCTACTGCTACCAAAATGTCGAGCCCTAACCGCAATTTTGGTGTAACCAACAAAATTATCAATTTTAGTTTTTTCACGTAGATCCATAATTTTTCCTCATTCGAACCATCTCACAAAATATCATAACCGAAATAAGTTCCGCTACAAAGTTATAGCAAAACCAATGACAGCGTAAGTGAATTTTTGCACTCTGTTTACATTTTTCATGACTGCGAAGTGCTACTTACATCAAAACTGCTTCTTTGCGCTATCTCGCGTATAGTTATATAAACTATTAATTTCGAGAAAATTGTTTATTAATTTGGTTTTTTTGCGAAACGAGGTGACAATTTTTGCATATATTGCATAAAAAAGTCTAACAAAAATATGGAGCATAATCATATTCAAGAAAAAGTAGGCTCTGAATTAGCACATGGTTTGTAAATAATATATGAATTAAGTGTATCATAGTCGTGTTAGTGCCCGTTAAAAGTCGACTCCAAAGCTAGAGTTACGAAAAGATGTTACAAAGGCTAGCAATAAACCTGACAAACGTAATGGTATTTACTTTTTCGTGTTTATAATACGCATTTATGTCATGATTTTGTGTATTACTTTTGAAAATGCAAATTATGAAAAACAAAAGAACGGAAAATCGGGATTTCAAAGGATGAATAATTATTTAGAACATTGATAGACCATTTGAGTGCGATAATGTGAAATTTGATTGTAGGTAAACCTTAAACAAAATGACTTTTATAGCTTTGAGTTAATGTATAATACATCTATTTTGTTAAGCCGTTATCTATTTTGTTAAAAGCTCAGTAAGTATAGACTTAACTTAATTTAACTTACCGTTAGAAATCGTCAACAATTACTAAACACGTCAACTTAATCCAGAAACGAAAATATTTTGTTTTTTTATATTCTTTTTCAGCTGTTTATAATGCACATAAAAGAAAGTAATTCGAAACAAAATTTTTGCGTTCATTTATTTTTAAGAAATATACAAACGAAAGTCTGGCAAACCTGATTCTCTCACCGCTCTTAAATAGTAATTCCGCAACTTAAGAATCTAAAATCTAGGTTCTTAGGTTTCTTACGGTAAGTAAAGGTTTGGCTAACCGTCAACACAGTTTCTCATATGCATAACAGGTTGACCGAAATATTAAGTTAAGTTACGGAAATCAAGTCTAGACTAATTAAGCTTTAAGTTAGTTTCAAATGTAATGGATAAATCCTATAAACCAAACCAAAAGTTCGACGTTTCTTATATTACTGCATACGTCGTCTTTTGATGTAACCAACACAAAAATGCTGGACAGATGAGTCAACGTGACAGCAAAATAGGTGTAACGGCAAAAAACAATACTTACGCTACAGTAATATCAAAAAACGTAATCAGAATATCTGACTAAAGCACAATGTGGGGCATGTACCGAGTTTCATGTAAATAGCTCTGCCTTATTTGAAGATAGTTAAAAAAAACCTTCTCCTGAAAAATCTTCTTTCTGTTGGTTACACTAAAATTGCGGTTAGGGCTCGATATATTACTAGCATACCCAGCAGACGCAAGCCAGTAAGCAAATTAAAATCAGTTTTTCAGTAGTTACATTGATTTGCGCGTGTTCATGAAAGGTATAAAGCCTTCGGCACAGCCGAAGACAGCCTCTCCTTACTTGTTTTATGCTAATTTTTTCTACTTTTGTACTAATTAACGAGTATTCATATAATGTTTTATTGCTGAAGGATGATAATAACCCATTGAAGTTGAACATTTGATTAAGAAATTTCACTGAGATTACAACAATGTGCAACAATACTTCTTTTATGTGGAAAATTTAACAGGCAGCCAATAGCATATGTAAATCGTAGAAAGGGAACGTTTTTTTTCTCCAACGAATATCGAAGGGGAAACCCCAAAAGAAATTTTCGCCTTTTTAAAATGTCGTCTTCCAGATAATTTGAAATGTTTTATATTTGTAATAAAGGGTACATCTATAGTCTCGGAGCGTTATATTTTTTGGCATATCAAATAAATAGCTCCAAGAATACACAAAAGATTTGAAGGTCTGTTGGCTTAACTTGGAGGTGTCTATGAATTTGCAATTGCTTCCGAGTCTTAAATTTGTGCCGTATTTTGAAACCGATTTATAAAATCAATATATATATATACTTATTAATTTTCTCATAAAAATTAAAGGCCATTGTGATCTAAAAACTTATTGTGAGTTCAAAAGATATAAAGTTTGGACATACCTTATATATGTGCATGCATACAAATAAACAAATATCGATTATGTAGTTCATACATATACTTTCAGTCCGCGTACTTTCGCTTAACCACGCGACGTTCAAGCATCGTAAAGTTCAGTTGATTGAGTAAAGTTTTGTTTAATTAGTCGGCGCATATTTTCCTAACCAAAAAAAAGTATATACATTCATACAGATGTACGCTTATACATATGTACACCGACGGTGAAAAGAAAGGGTGCGAATGGGGTCTTTTTTGCGGCAATCTACCATATTCCTCAGTAATAATAATTACGTATTTTGGTTGGGCTTGCTTAGGGCTTCAAGAGCGTATAAAGGGGTTTTGAGGTTAGAGTATTGCTTGATTTCATGACTTAACAAAAAACGGTGAGTTTTTGTTTCTTGTTTTGTATGTCTGAGATATGTACTTAAATAAATTTATTCAGTGCATATCATGTTGAAGAAATAATCCACACACATTCATGCTTTGATGATTCATTAAAAAAATTAACATTTAAATTATTCAGAAAAATATTGGTAATATCATATTGCTTGCACAAATAAATCTATAGTCTCGTTTTCGTATATCATATTTTGACCACAAATTTGCCGACATATTTTGATGGAACTTTACTCTCATCAAGTCATGCCGTTTCCAATAATTTTATGGTAAAAAATTGACAGATAAACAATGTAGCGCCAAATGAAGATTTATTCTGACGTACACAAATCAATCGGTTAGTCCAGTCGATCTGGTGTGCCATAAAATAATTCCCTAACGGAAGATTTTGCTGAGCAAAATAAGGGGACGTTTTATCTCTCAATTCGACAGGAAATATTTAAAAATAATTAAAAAAAATTATAAGCAATCAACGCATCGCTGCTAATATAACTGTTGGTGTGTTTCTCGTTCATCATATAAAGATGGAAAAAATATCCTTTTGTATAGAAAGAAATTTTCTACGTACTACGCTGCGGCCAATTACTTTAGCGTTATCGCTTGTTATTGTTTTCTTATTAAGTTTGATCAAACGCGGGGATACAGGGCGTATGGGTAACAAAATTGTCTGCCCATATTTCATAAAAAAATAAATTAATTATATTATTTATAACAGTACTTCTTCCTCTATAAAAGAATATTTCTTCCAGTGGTATTAGCAGCGAAACGCAATCGAAAGCCAGATTATTTCGTTTATTTAATTATTATAATTTTCAGAGCAAGACGGCATTTAATTTATCAGTTAGGGTCCAGATATAAGCATTGTTTTCAGTCCTATTTGCCAATAAGTTTTTACTTATTTGTCGACAAATCCCATTGAATTTGTCATAGGGAAAACAAGCCTTATCAGTTTACATAATTAAGTTTTATCTACTCAATTTGTCAATGTTGATAATAGAAATATTCAAACAAACGCATTAACTCCATTTGCGCGAATGGCGCTTATGATAAATTGGCGTTTCACAAATTCGCATTGCGATAGTACAAACATACATATTTACATAAGTATCACCATGTAAAAGTAGTAAATTATGTTAACATGCTGATACTCATAAATTGTCATTGTATGCAAATGGTGTGAATTACTTCACAAACTTACAAGTATAATGTAGCAACTATGAACTGAGAAAAACGTGGCAGTATATCAGATTATCGTGGAACTACGAGCTTTTGCATCTGTACAACATATCAGTGGTCCTCTGCAATAATAACACAGTTCAATACTAAAAAAAGAAACGTTTTGCTGTAAAGGGCCTCGTGTCACTAAACCTTGTCTAATCCAGGTGTAATCCTTACTACTGACATTAGTAAGGATTAGACATGGATCAGACAAGGATTAAGGCATGAGCCACTTAACAGTAGTAAAGGTTTTTTTTGAGTTTTGAGTTGTGTCGTCAGTGCAGTATAGGTAGTTATCAGTGACAATAATGCCTAATGCGGAATCAAAGGATCGATTTATTCAAACTTTCAGACTCGAGTTGTTTTAAGTTTTTTTCTGCGATTGTTTAATAAATCAGTGTCAAAAAATAGAGAATTGACAATTAATATTTTTATACACATGGGGTATTCCATCGTCATGGGTGGGACATTGTACTGCAAGAACTTTCTTTCTTTTTTAAATTTAGTGTCGAAGTCTAATGTGACTGAATTATCTGTATCAGAGTAAATATACATATTTTATTGACTTCATAAATTGGGTGCGAGTATAAGTATTATATTTTCTTGGTTAACACTCTCGAAGTAATTGTCTGTACAACAATAAAATGTAGATTGCAAGATTTTTTTTTTTCAAAAAACGGCATTCCCAAATAAAAAAATGTATTTCCAAACTCAAACCTTCAAAAATGTATGGATTTTTGGAAAATTAAGATTTTTTAACCATACTATTGGAATGCAGCTGATCCCATTTTTTCAAAAAAAGAAACGCTGCACTCCAAAAAATTTTCTTCCGTAAAAAAGGAAACAGATATTTTAATTTATTCGTTCTAATTTTAATTTAAAAAAACTGTAATTTGTACTAGAGGGTAATTTAAAACAATTTTGGCCTTGTTTTAGTTCCTGTAATTTAACGTTAATGCTGCGAATATGACAACATTGAACTGTAAATTACAGTGGCTCTTAAATGTAGGAAGAACATTTTTAATCGGATTTCCTAGACCTCAACTCCTACGTCGATACTACTCTAGTCGAAGATATCACATACTCGTATAAATTTTGGTCCCGACTGGAGACAGTTAAGGCGTGTCGCACAGTGGTCAAAATTCAGATTACCCTTTAAAAACTCAAAAAATTAAAATTAATATTTTTTTATCTAATACCTAAAATCGATACTACTATAGTCGAAGATATCACCTATTAAGTTTAGATCCCGACTGGAGACGTTAAGGTTATCTGACCCCTGTGCGACACGCCTTAACCGTCTCCAATCGGTACCAAATTTTATATATGTGATATCTTTAACTGTGGTATTACCGATTGAGGGGTTGAGACTGAAAAAAATCGTTCGTTTCATTTTTTAAGAATCATCCTAATGTACATGCATACGTTGAATGGTGGTTGTGGTGGGTTTATACTTCTAAAGATATATCAGCAGAAAATACTGAAAATTCGCTTCAGATAACACGCTCTTTAAAACACATTAATGCAAGTTTAATGTATAGTCTGTGATAGTCTCATAAATTGCACTTTATTTACCAGAGACCGAAAATAATGATTATTTTCAAATTTTCAATGAACAAAATCAAAAACTTCAAAATATCGTAGAAAAGTTTCAAGTATATATATGTGCATGTTTTTTTAATTCCTGTAGGAATATGATACGATTTAAAAATTTCTGAGCAATGTATACAAAAATTATAATTAATAATTTGGTTTTTAATTTTTATCAATCGCTCAGAATATATAATCATATATCGAGTTATATTTTTTTGATCAAAAATAAATCTCATTTTTCGAGTGGTTTTTTTTCTCTGATACAATTATTTTATTTTGTAAGTTTTATTATTTTGCACAAACGAAGAGGAGAACTCACGTTTGAAGCCTAAAACCCACCCCTTGAGTGCGCTAATGATTACAATCATAGAAAAATTAATTCAATTATAAAGAGATCATATAGAATTTAATATATGTGAGGTACACTTTTGTATGCATACATATTTTCTTCTCTTTATCGTTTTTGTGAATATTATTTCATTTGTTGATATATTTGTATACCTTATTAATTATATTTATCTTCTAGTACGTTTGAAAGTAAATATATAACTTGGAAGTAATCTTTTTGATAGCGATCTTTATTTGATAATCTCACTGGCGACTTGTCTGCATCATCCTTAGCCATTCGAAAAATTCTTTCGATTTCTATATCCTTGGATCGTTTGAATCAAAAGTCTCGCTGCCTGTTTACCATTTGCGGCTGTTAGGCTAGGATTCTGAAGAGCCCGAGCAAGCTGTTCGCAGGGACCAAAAATTTCGATACTCAGGATAAAAAAGAACACCGTTTCGAACAATTAGTTTAAATTTTTTTTTACTCTGAGAAACTGCTGCATATATCTAGACACTAAGCTCGATTTTACGTACCATCGTGTAGGACAAAAAGGAATAGGGTTTATGCAATGTTGAAAAAGGTATTAATGGAAAAATAGCCTGATGCGCCTAACTCATTATTGACCCCTCTCTAGCAGCGTCTCCATAGCACAGCATGGTAAATTGTGGACGAAGTAATTCAAAATACACAGTGTAGGTTTCTCCGTACATTTCATTTGTTTCAGATGCCATGTTTGCACGTCCCTAGACTCTGTCAAGGCAATTAAATGACAATCATCATAACTTATTTGCATAAAAATATATACGCACCTACATACACGTTCATACACACAAGTGCCGCAGTGCCTGTTAGGTTGGGAGATACACATTTAACTTTTACTGCAGGCCATGACGAATATTTCATTGCGGCAATTCCCAAGATTTGCATGTATCTCGAATTGGTGTGATTTACATTTTTCATGCAGAAAAACTCATTATTTTTGGACATTGTTTTAATATTTTTTGATAACTAAGATAATTTATCAGGACGAAGGTCCACAGATATGTATTTCACACTGCTTATATGTGTAGCAATAGAAGACAATGGACTTATGGCGTATGCAAAGAAAATAAATACAACATTTGGCGCTCCAACATTCTTCTAACAGCCATACCTAAAGAAAAGCAGCAGCGTTGTATGGCTGTCAAAAATTCTTATGCCCATACAATTTGTTTGAAGCTTATCGAAATAACGCAGCGACAACGCTGAGCCGATTTTGACATTTGTGTGTGACATTACGTTAGGAGAAGAAGTTGGCTGCAGAAAGCGACGAAACTGTAATTTTCGTATTTCACACATACACACCTATGCTCATTCCTGCTGTTATTTGTACATTTGATATAGCGTTGCGCTTTTGTTTTGGTATGACACTTTGGAGTTAACGCTAGGAGGCAGAAAACGCTCCGCTCAACTCTTTTGTTTAAGTATAGCTGTAAGTGTTCGGTTGGGTTTCACCAGCCTTGACGTTGTCACACAAATCGAATCAACAATTTTATGCTGCCCCTGAACGCCAAATTTGTACGAAAAGATTTTTCTTGGCATACTTGCATATGTATGTACATTAGAGCGTGTCGCCTTACAGGCGAAAAAAAAGTTCGCCGAACACCCCCTCATATAAAGTGTTTTAGAAAAGCATTTAAAAAAAAATTTTTTTTGGACAACCCTAGTAGTCGCCCAATTACATTTTTTCATATCTTCGGAATTTGTAGTCGGATTTTAAAGTGTGATACACCAATGTTTTTGTCTCATGGAGGGGAATTTCATTGAGCTCATGTGCTTCATTGTGGTACTTACCCACCAGATCTCAGTTGCTACCACCCTAACGTACCGCCCTAATAACAGTAAATTAAATACCGTCAAAAATCATTGATCTCTTGCGAGAGAAGTTTTCCGAACAGTTCAGTAGAACCCGAAATAAAACACATTTTATTTTTGTTGGAAACCCATATGGAGCATCTGAGGCCAATGAACTTCCGTAGGAAAACCCCCTCCTCGAGACAAAAAATTGGTGTATCACAATTTAAATTCCGAAGATATGAAGAAAAATATATTTAGGCGACCACTAGGGTTGCCCAAATTTAAAATGCTGTAAATGCTTTTCAAAAACACTTCATATGATGGGGTGTACAGCGAACTTTTTTTTCGATACGGTCTACTGTACATATCCATATAAGTAATTTTCTAATTGTGTGGTAGATGCGATTGCTGTTAAAACAAAAAAAAGATATTTTTCTTAACTAGTTATTTTATACATACATGCATATGTATGTACCTTTCGCTGACTTAATTATCCAGAGCTTACAATCCTATAGAAGTGCAAGTATGCTCTCACTCTTAATTTTCCAACAAAAGAGTTTAAAACAAAACTCGTTAAATGTGTCTAAATTTGGGAAACTTTTGTCAAAAATTAAAAAAAAAATAATAAAAACGAGGTACATAAAATAACATTTTTTCATTTTCCTTCTACTCACTTCAAATCACTTTTATGCGACAGTTAAAACTATGCAGGCGAACTTTAATCTTTTCCTTGTCATTGCTGCTGCACTTACAGCCAACTGCCAACTGTCAACTACCAGGTGACACAATGACACGCAGTCAAGAGACAACGAGTGGGAAAAGCTAGGGTAAAAAAACGCAAGTTAATAAAAAACTGTGCGACAGAAGCGCTTAAATTAGAAATGGCATTATTTTGTTGCTCAAATAACTGAATTTTTCATACAAAGAAAAAGGGTTGCAAAAGTTTAATTTAGCTTTAATGGCGGTTGACGTACAATTATACAACTACATATATAAATATATATATATATATATATGTAGGTATTATGTACATATCGATGGTCCTCTGCAATAACGACACAGTTCAAAATTCAAAAAATAAAAACCCTCACTACTGTTAAGTGTCTCATGTCTCTAAACCTTTTCTAATCTATGTCTGATCCTTACTAAAGTAAGAAGTAAGAATTACTAAAGCACCTAGTGAAGACTAGATATGGATCAGACAAGGATTAGAGACATGAGCCACTTAACAGTAGTAAGGGTTTTTATTTTTTGAATTTTGGATTGTGTCGTTATTGCAGAGGACCATCGATATGTAGAATGCTCAGAAGATTCGCAGTTATTTATTGTTACTTATTCGTAAAAGCCGGAGCGGGCATAACCGGCCGCCCTTATTAGGACCGCTCTCACCCTGGCTCTTAAAGTCATGCTTAACATAATAGCTGTCGGAATAGCAGGTAAGGCTGCTCCAGACGGGACTCAGACTTATACGCATCGGATTCTTAACTGCCACAGGATCTGGGCACACTCACATCCTTGGAGGCTTCGACTTTATTCCTGGTAAAAACACGGATCACTGCGTGATTAGCCTGGTACAACTAACATCTATTCTTCACTCGCATTGCTTCTAGGGATGAGTAAGTCACGTTGAACTTTTACTTGCACGTGTCGCAGCATGATGACGGAAGGCTCGGTGGAAGGGTCTTTCGCAACGAACTCTCTATCAAACCTTAAATTTAGCAGAAGTTTCCGCGATAAAGAAAACAGTTGATTGGCTCCGGTTTTGCGTGACGGAAGGAAGGAAGATAAATATCTACACTTATAGCCAAGCAGCCATTAGGACCTTTGGCAAGCTCACGGTGTGTTCAAGGCTAGTTGGAGAGTGCCCGACCTCACTTTCGGTCGTGTCTGAGCATTACCTTGTCAGACTAAGCTGGTCAGAAAAGAAGCCGAGAAAAGAGAGACTGTTAGTAGCTTTGGCTGTATTTTTGGACTACTCATGTATAGATGGGCTTCGTCTCAGTGCAGCGAACGCCGAACGAAAACTCGGACATGTGCGACTGCAAGGTTTTTCTGGCCGAGGATGGAGCGATGGCGGTCCAAGGATCTGCTTAGATTCACAAAGTCGAATCTCTCTCTTCCCGTTTAGAATTCATGCAGTGAGACTAAACATCATACCGGATCCTCATTGTCAGAGCTACTTGAGGATCAAATATCTGAAATGCTGTTCACTATAACTAAGCAGTTACAGTTCGTAGTGACATTAAAAAAGAACAGCGTGTGCCCTTGAGGCAACAATTTTAAGTTCACATAATATACTTAGTTGTAAGCGAATAGCTACATACCTGTGGTGACACGTAAGGCCATATGTAGAGTGATGTCCTACATGTATTCCGATCATTCCGACCCTACAAAACGCAGCATCTCCGACTCAAGCAATCGAAAGCTTTTGTAACTTAGTAAATAATACATGCTTTTGGTGGCAGAGATGAGCACGATACTTAAATGTTTTAAATGTTTCTATTATCTAATAAAAAGTATTCTTAAAATAGCAAGGGAAACTTTTATTTATTTTGTTTACCAGGTATCATTCCATTTTATTTTCTGTAGAACCCAGGTTCCATTTTTTAATCTAATAACATTGAGGAAAAATCATAGCTTTTTGTTTCCGGTTCATTTATTTTTTTCGTTATCCTCTGTGAATCATTGAATGTTTTTTTTTATCGCCATATAGGGCGCATACGGTGGTAGATCGATGCTATTTGTTAATTTTTTGAATTGGAATTCAGTGGCAATAATAGCTTGAATTTCCCTCTCATAACGTCCTCCGTTTTTGACGGACACACTCGCTTCAAAAAACCTAAATAATACTCTTGGTTTACCATTAAAAATTAGCATCACCTTAACGTTTGAGTTGCCTTGTCGCGTTAATTTTTCCATTTCGGCTCGCACTTTGTTCCCCGCAGCTGGTTTGTGTGCACGTCAAATGCTTATACCTATTTCTAGTCACCCTTATGATATACGAGTACAAAGCGACGTGTTCACGGTACTGTGTTTGAAGGAAATTCAGCTTTACTGGAACAAAAATCATGAAACCCTGCTGAAGTCATCTGTCTTAATCAGCTGCTCTAAATAGACTAATTGGCAAATGACGCGCAAACTTGGCATCATTAACAAAGAAAGTGTTAATCAATCTAGAAAAAAACTTACACGGCATTTACCTGGACCTTTTTAATTAACAATTCCTGGTACTTTTAAACAGGGTTTCAGTAATCTCAAATCTCCTCAACTAGTGGTGCTCATGCTATTTATTTTCCTGATAAGAAGATGACAACCACGCTAAGGTATATCGATTTCGAAGCTTACCACTGTCTCTAAGCTGTTTGAGTGCATAGTTAAGGATAAAATATATTTTGCTGTCAAACATTTGTTATGTCCGAATCAACACGGGTTTGTTCCAGGTAGATCTACGTCAACTAATTTAGCAGTTTTTACGGAGTACTGCTTTTTCCAAGGCTTTTGATCGGGTATCTCACCGAATATTGATAGCCAAACTGGACGGTTTAGGCTTTCATTCTGAGTTCCTTAGTTGGATTACACCCTATCTAGATAATAGAAGCTGTGTCGTTCTGGGGTTCCTCAGGGTTGTGTCCTTGGTCCGTTATTATTCGTCCT
This sequence comes from Rhagoletis cerasi, assembly GCA_029783565.1. NCBI lineage: Eukaryota > Metazoa > Arthropoda > Insecta > Diptera > Tephritidae > Rhagoletis > Rhagoletis cerasi. The sequence continues at coordinate 13,689 of JAPVRG010251511.1, forward strand.
TTTTATTAATGATATTTCCTCCTGTTTTTCTATGTGTAATTTCCTTCTATATGCGGATGACCTGAAGATTTATTATGAAATTAAATGCCTAGAAGATTCATTAATTCTCCAGGGTGAGTTGGATAACTTATATAGTTGGTGTGTACGTAACTGTTTGTTCCTCAACATCGATAAATGTCATTACACTTCTTATGCAAAAGTGATGAGTATTGTTCCTACATCTTACTATATCTCTAATATCCCGCTAAAATCAGTTAGTGAATTTAAAGATTTGGGTGTTTATTTTGGCAACAAGCTCAACTTCACCACTCACATAAACTTTTTTATTCCTAAATCATTCGCGATGTTGGCCTTTATTCGTCGTAATTGTTCTTCGTTTTCTGATCCTTATACTCTTAAACTGTTGTGCTCGTCTTTAGTTCGGTCCAGGTTAGAATATGCGGTATTTATTTGGAGACCCTTTCATGCAGTTTATGTTAATAGATTAGAGTCTGTTCAGAGGGATTTTATACGCTTTGATTTGCGCTCGATGAAATTTGTAGACCCTATCCCGTTTTATCGTTCTCGTTGTGCATTGATTAATCTCATGTCCTTAGAGTCTAGGCATACTCTGTTGTCGATGTGCTTTGTCTTTGGTATAATTGCAGGCTCAATTGACTGCCCGTACCTTCTGATCTGATTTAAATGAAATTCGGTTGGACCTTTCCATATACCTTAAAAAGTCAACAAGGTCGCTGCAATGCCTACTAAATATTAATACCAAAAGTGATTCTTACTATTAAATTTGGTCCAATGCTTATGAAATGTTTTTACAACTTGTGTTTTATTCAATGAAGAACATCCAGTTAGTAATACAAAGTGGTCAGATCTGCTCAGTTTGATTGTTGCCATTTCATCAAGTATATACTAATGGCATAAAAACTGCAAATTTTGAAATTCACAAAAAAACCAACGCACATGGGCCAGGCCACTGAGATCATCGGATTTAAAGCCTCTTAATGGCACTTATTCCCCAGAGTTATGGAAAGTGATCGGTTTGAGCCGAAAACTTTGGACGCCTTATAAGAAAACATTGTGCGAATCATTGCCGAAAAATGGACCTCATTTCTTGAATAAGCGTTCGAAAATTTCCAGAATGCGCTACACCTGAGCCAGCCGTGATGCTCATAGGCCCAAAATTATATTCAGGAACTAATGGCATACAAATATATTTCTAATAAACTGCATTTTCAGGTTGAAGTTATGCAATGTCAATATTTTATCTCAATTTAAAGCAATACACTTTTGAAAATACCTTCCCATTTTTGAACAATATTAAGTTTACTTTTGCTTTTTGCTGTTGTTGTCTCTAATTGATTTCTTTTTGTAAGCAAAAATTCTGTTCCATAAACATGTATGTTGAAATAAGAGCTGTTAAATTTCCATGACGATTATTAATCATTAATTTTTAGCATTTTTTAATTTTAATGATTATTTTAATTTTCTTACATAACCCAGCAATTAATAATTAATTAAAAATTGTCAAAAATAATCATTAAAAAAATAATCAATAGATGAAGCTTTGTTTGGCAGGCAAATTTTCATAAGTTAGTATTAAATAACTGAAACCAAATTCACTGTACGAGTAAATACTAATTAAGAAGTGGAATATGTGTATATATTGACAAAAGTATGGAGTTTTCCAAAGTTTTACACCAAATTTGGAACTCTGATGTATGTATAGTATGCGGTTCTGTTGTAGTATGGGCAATACTTTAATAAAAAAATAGTAAATAAAATAAAGCAACCAGTGCTGTTATCCTTGTGCATTTATCTTATGTTACTGTATTGATTCTCGCCATATGTATATTAACTGCGTTGTAATGTGTTATTCACAAGTTGTAATAAATCATAAAATTTAAAACAAAACCAAAAATAATTGGAAATAATCAAATTATTATATTAATCTTATAATTAAACAAATCAAAAATAATTGAAAACAATCAAATAATTATATTAATCATACTGTTTAGGCGCGATTGCTAACACCACTCGCCTAAATGCATGCTATGTAATGCTGCATGTGCAAAAATTTCCTTCATTATATTTATGAAATTTTTGCGCATGCACTTCTCAACTGCCATGTAATCAAACACTCTTAAGTTGTGATTTGATGGCAGTTTAAGGGATGCTCGGCCTAGTCTGATGCATCCTCCAGACAATGCTTCTGGAGTTTTCAGCGGTCTCTGCATGGCTTACAACCTTGCAGGGGTGGTAATAGTTGGTTACCATTGGCCACAGTGCCTGCCCAAT
>JAPVRG010251511.1:16000-26128 GCA_029783565.1 Rhagoletis cerasi
CCATATGTATATTAACTGCGTTGTAATGTGTTATTGCAGGGGTGGTAATAGTTGGTTACCATTGGCCACAGTGCCTGCCCAATACTTTTTGGTCCAATAAATATTTTTTTTATATAAATACATACATGCAAACATACTGGTCTCCCCTCTCACTGAGTTATTCACATACCATTAAATAAAATCAAAAATAATTGAAAATAATTAAAAATAACAAAATAATCATGTAACTAAAATCAATTAACTAATTTTTTTTAAATTAATTAATTATTAATCTTTAAAAAGGTGAAAATAATGGTATTTAATCATTAAACGGTTATCCAATTAAAACGTGCTTTAATTAATAATCATTATGATCATTAATCATTACTTAATAGGTCTGATTGAAATATATGTATGTACGTCATTGTTTTGGTTGTTGTAAGCAACCTTACATGTGAGGGTTTTTAATGTATCTTACATAGTACTTCCGAGGGATTTTTATTCCAAAGGCAGCAGTGTCCTGTGAGATATCCATTGAGAGTTCGGAGGGGCTTTCTGCCTTAATTAAGAAGTCCTATTGAAGCCACTTTAGATTGACAATCAATCTAGTGTTTATTGAATTTTTGGTCTTCTCAGTTGTTTATGACCTCTCTTGAGTGTGCTTTAACTTGCCCGTAAAAAGGTTTCGTACTACGGAATACTGTGGCAGCTCCGTGTTTTTCTAGGCCGTCCGCTTGCTCGTGGCCATCATGTCCCTCATGCTCCGATACGGTACCCATCCCATGTATTCAAAAGATGTGCCTATTCTAAAGCATTCTCTGTCACACATTTCTATTGCATTAATCATTGCTTAAAAATTATGGGATTGCTGCTCATTGGTATTGATTTTTTAAAGTTCGTCCAAACCATACCAGCCACAGTTTTTCCATTTTCAGGGTTTGATCCACCTGTGTACCAAACTTCCCATTAGACACGGAATATATACTTCATGCATTCCAGATAGGTAGGTCTGCAATGGGGTATCCAAGTTCTTAATAAAAAAAATTTCGTTTCTTTTTTTTATCAATTCATAATTTTACATGCCATTTCATTTGTAAACCACAAGTTTTGTAAATCGAGTGATGTGCAGATGGAGTAATAATGACGTAAAATATTCAAAATTCGCGAAAGGCAAAAGTGGTAATAGAAGCCCGGTTGATAATGAAAGTTTTCATGGAAGCAATATTTTTGAATTAGGCTAAATTGCAAAAACCACCCTTCGTTACATATAAAACCCTGCCGGCCATAGCTGATAAAGATGAAGTTTCGAACCATATAACACAGAGACCGAAAATAAAGTTTTTGTTTTCAATAGTTAAACTTGGCCAAATATTTTTTAAGTCCGAAATGAGTCCTTTCCGGATAATAAACAAACCGGTATCAAATGAAACCAAACAAGTTTGGTATCAAATGAAAGAGGACGAAAATAGCTTTAAAATTGAAAGGTCTAAACGAGGAAAGCCACCTATTGAAACATATTTCAACAAAAAATGTTATTTAATTACTATAGATCAAACCTTTGGTTCAAGTATATGAAATTATAAAAAAAAATATGAATGGGGGTGGTAACCTTCGTTGGTTATTTCTGTTTAAAATCTATGATACCAAATTTGTTAAATTTGAATAAGCGTTTTGTTTACTATCCGGAAAGAACTTTTATTTCGGACTTAAAAATATTTGGCCAAGTTTAACTGTTGGAAAGAATAACTGTTATTTTCGGTCCCAGATATAAAACCGATAGCTGTTCAAGAATTTTATGTACCATCAAATGCCTTCCAAAAATGAAGTTCAAAGATTTAACAAAATCTAAATTTTTACTTAATGATTTAAAAAATGTCCTCAAATGTATATATGGTTTTTCTTGAAGCAAATTACCCATTGCTCATATGAACGCAAATATTTTGCTACTTAAAGTAAAATACTCTGTCTGGTGCTGCTTTTTTAAAATTTTCTTTGAAAAGAAAATAAAGCACAAAAAAGTAACTGCAGTAACACACAAAAAACGTTTCTTTTACATAGACAAGAACAGCACGCGATTTTGCTCATCTTCCTTGGCGCATTTTCCAGCTGCTGGTTGCACATTTTTTTTTTTGATTGTTCCCCCTTCACGCCTTCACACTTTTTCCAAGATATCTTTACGCATAAGACCAACTTTTGCAAGAAAAACAACTACTTCTCTGATGATGTAAAAGTGTTCGACAGAGTTGGTTGGCATATTTATTTAGTACGTATGTCGATATGTATTGCTATCTTCAGCAGGTTGTCATTATTTATTACGACTACAATACCTTGAGCTTTTCGTTCAGCGCGTATTTTTGTGTTATGTATTTTTGATAACTCAACAAAAAAAAGACTAAGCAAAATGTGAAAAGAATAACATGTAGTCACACCTACGCTCAAACTAATACACGCGTATGTATTTCTTCCTTTTTTTGTGCATCTCATCATTTTGTGATTATGTTAGCTGCGGATATACTACGCGTTTTTCACTTCTATCAGATTCAATCACCCACCTGGTGCTGCCGTCAATCAACTCGATTTCGTCGTTGAATGGTTGTAAATATATTGCGTGCTTTTAGTGGTGTTCATGGTTGCGTTTATTGGAGGAATGAGTGTCGAAAGTACAAGCCAATAAGTTATTAAAGGGCCAAATTGTTTGCTGTTTCACGGCATTTTGAATTATGCTTTGGTAAGCCGATCGGCAGCACATTCTAATTTGTTAGGGTAGTTGTTTTGGTTTATGTTGCTGCTATTGCTGTTATTTCATTCTTCTTGCCATTCCTTGCAATATGTCAGATTCGTTGGCATAACAGTCCACTGTTGCCACCGCGAAAGTGTCAATAACACCAGCTTCCAAGTTTGTACGCCATGGCGTATACGCAATATTTACACACGCTTCCATGGGCCTGTATGCATTCGTGTTTTATCGAAAGCCATTCCCGTTTTATTTTCAAAACATTATCACTTGCGGCATATTTGCGGCTATCATACGGAGTTAGATAGATAGTGGAAGATTTTCGTAATAGATCTTTTTACTCTGCATAAATTTGCTGATAGGCGTACATACAAATAGTCGTGTGTAAAAGCACCCTATAGTGAAAGCTATGCTTTTGCAGTTTCAATAGTTTGCCTTCTATCTTTTTACCATATCAGCCGTTTGTTGCCACATCCAAAGTGATTCGAAGCTATCGAACAACTAGTAAGCCTTTGCACCAGTTTAGCTACTGGTATATTTAATGAGTATTTTGGCTTTTCACTGAGGGTACATATTTTCGTATTTGTACATGTAACTACATACATATGTGCGTATGTAAGGTCACGGTTGCCACAAGCTTAGAGAAAATGTTACGAAAAATATTAGTAGTAATTTTTTTTTGCTAAAAATAATGCGTGTTATGTTAACACTCACATGGAACCTTTATGAAAGGTGTTAATGGGCTTACTTAGTGTAAATTTTGTTTTGGGTGTGTAACTCAGAGCTAATTAACGACGATGTATTAGTTCAGCCTAGGCTTAACTGGTTTATCCAATCGGGCTTAGGCCAGACCAGTTTCGCCCGGGCTATTCCGGTTTATGCTATCGCATGTAGGTAGAACTAGTTTAGCCTAGGAAAAAATAGTTTGTCCGAAACTCGAGTTTGTACATATATGTAACATATATGTATAACATATTAAACTTCTCCTCGCACAAGTATATTATTGGAATAAAAACTCACAGCGGCCGCTGTGGCTGAGTGGTTAGAGGTGCGTAGTACATCTCCGGAGGAACTGGGTTCGATCTCTGGTACGAGCAACATCTACATTACAAAAGTTTTCTCTACAACTCCCAAATAATATGGGCTCAATTATTAAATGTGATTGAATTTTGGTGAATTTATGTTTTCTGTTTTCCACTTTAATTTTTCAAATTTTTGGGGTAATTTTTCTATTGATCAAAAAATTACGAAAATTACGAAAATTACGCAAAAAAACTGAAAATCGAAACTTACATATATTTGCAAAGTAGTGCGAAGAGATCGAATTATTTATTCGGAAGCTGCATGAAATTCTCTAAAGCACGTATCTGACGAGCCGGTACTTACATTTTTTTACTAATAATCCAGAGAATGTGCATTTCAAAGTCTACTTTTTGATGAAAAAAATTAAAAATACAAAATGAATTATAAATACCTTTACGTGAAAATCCATAGAACTTATAGAATTTATTAGAATTGAAAAACTAACACTTGCTATTGAACTGTTCTCAGCCAAACACAGCTAAACTGATTAGTCGATATCGTGCCGATTCTATTGCTTCTTTGGAAATAAACCATTCGTTGGGAGAGGTGGAGAGTAAATTATGTTACATTTTCTATTAACGACTTTTACTTTTCACTCTATAAGCTTTGTATGTTTCCGTCTATCAACTGTCACCATTACTTTTTTCCACCCACCTCCTTATAGTCGAACGAGTTCTCACATTTCGCAATTTCGAGCACAACCATCTCAAATTGTACCAACGGTCTCAACTGAACGGCTTGCTTTAAATGATCTTCCAAAACGTTTGGAAAGTTACCAAATGAAATTAAGAGTTACCAAGTTACCAAATAGAAAAAAAAGCTACCATTTTTGGTAATAAATTACCAAAGTGGCAACGGTGTGTAAGGTATGCGACAAAACCGTTTAACAAAGCTTTGTTCTCGTGTCAATAACTTCGAATCGCTTTCATTGTCATCGCTTTAATCTGTGGCAACAGCTGTAGTGATTGATTACCACAGACGTATGTATGTAAATGCTATAGAGGAGAACAACGACGAATTCACGTTGCGCAAATGACATGTATTCTCAAAAATACTCGTATATTTTCGTTCGTAAATTATTTCATGAAAGTGTGCACTTGAAACACACAGACCAGGTTTTGTGTTGTAATCTAATTTCTATCTGCATATTTTTACGTACTCAGTGATGAGCTTTAATCGTTGTTGGAATGAAAAGTATATTTGTATACTCTGAAATAAAATTGTTTTATTAAAGGGATACGATGTTAACTTTCTCGGAGGCATTTGGGGTTTAATGTAGAGTATAATATATAAGAACAAATCTGATTTACGGGAAATCGCACAAGTTTCTTTTTGGTAGATTTTTCGATATAAGTGGTTCAGTAACTTAAGCTAGTGATGGGCGGCAGAACAGTTCGCGCGTAGCAGCGCGGGAAAGCAGGTGCTAGATGCGGGGTAACAACTTAAAAGCGACAGGTATGGAGAACTAAAGTTTTGAATTGCCCCTTTGTGCGGAAAAAGTTGTACCTAAAAGTAGATGAATCTACCTAAAATGTAAATATACTTTTTATATGTATACATTTTCGATAGTAGGAGCTAACTTTTTCTTTCAATACCACATTAACTTTTGGACTTACATTAAATAAATTTGGCAATAAAAAATTACATGGGGAGAAATCTCTTCGAGCAGTTCGAGACAAAGCTATGTTTTAAAAAAGCTGTATCGCTTTCCTTTCTATCTGAAAATCGGAAAGGATTTCATCGAAAATTATTTGGCTATGTTTCAAATGTACCTAAAATGGTGTGCTTGTACCGAATGAGTACACACAGATGCAACTCGTTCAAATTTTCTGCTTCCCCCCGGATGTGTGATTCATTAGAAATGTTCCGATTTTTGCCCGCAGAAATCTGGTCACTGTAAGTAAACATCTATGTATACATATGTATAAATGTATAAAGTAGAAAAAAAAAATCAAAGAAAAATTTAAATCCAAATTGAATGGAAACGTGATCGAAAGCCTGTGGAAGTGAGAACAACTTGACTCTAGACACAACAAAAAAAGCTTGACTAACCAAAAAAATGGCAAATTGAAAGTGTCAAGCAATGGAAAAAGTTGCAGAACTAAAGTGCGATTAAAAAGTGTGAGAAAAAATATCAAAAGTTAGAGCGAGTAGCATAAGTATGTAAGTATGTACATATGTACATTCTATATCTTGCTAAACCGAACTGAACAAAAACAAGTAAGGGTAGCGCGGTCTTGGACTATGCCGAAGGCTTTATACCTTTCATGAACATCAACAAACGTATGTAGCTTCGACCTTCATTTCTTTAGGAGCTACACATTAGTTATACTAAATTGATGTACACTGTTAACTTCACAGATGGAGGTGTTAAATATATCCCAAAAAGTTATATCTGAACATTCCTTATAGATCGCCAAGCCTGAAGATTTTTTCAGTATACCTTGCCTGATTAATTAGTAAGTATGTAGCTCACGAAATTGTTTGGGATTGGCTGTCCAAATGAAGGAGTTTTATAGTAAAACTTCATATCTGAACAATTAGTTGAATGGGAGCTATAGGTTATAGTGACCCAATCTTTATCATTTTCACTGTAAACCCGCTGTTGACAGTAAGAGAAAATAGTGCGAAACTTCCTGTCACGCCCACTTCCCATATAACGGTAATTTACAGAAATACTCAATCTGCGATAAATCAGTAACTACTGGCACCGCCCACTTATGATTGCATATGGTTATCTCGGTAACCGCTTTATAAAGTTGCACCAAACTCGGTATAATTAATGTACTTGACACAAAAAGCAAGATGTTGAAAATGTTTGAAATGGGGCTAAAATCACACCCACTTTTCATATAACGGTAAAATTTAGAAATATGAAAACTTCGATATTTCGAAATTAAGAAACGGTAATTTACTCAAAGTTGGTGCTCATAACAATCTCTTAATAAGAAATGAGATTTTTATGGACTCTTGGAAAATGGGCGTGACATCGCCCACTTATGACTACTTAAGTTTATCTCGGTGACGGCTTTATCGATTTCTTCAAAACAATAATTTCGTTAAGTCTAACTGAGCATATTATCAAAAATTTTTGAAATAGAAAAAAACCACCCCTGTTTATCTAGTAACGGTAGGTTTCAGAATTGTGAAAAAACGATGTTGAATACGTGCGCCAGTTATTTAATATTCGGTTTTGCCTAAACTTAGACTTCTTTACTTGTTTAAAGTATATTTTTTAGTTTAATATTTATCCGCATTAAAAAAATGGTAAGGGGTTCTTTGAATATTAATTTGTCAAAAACTTGTCTATAAAAGTACTTGAAATTTTTAAATACTGCTAAAAATTAAATGGGCTTTGTGGAAATACGAATTTTAAGTGAACAAAAAATTTTTTATTTGTTATAAATGTATTTTTTTCAATTTTCTCAAATCGCTTTAAAACATCTTTATTAATTTTTTGTACTTGTTATCAGGGACAGAAAACAACTTTTGCTGATTCAAATTTGTATCTTAGAATTCATTGTAAAGGAAGCGCCAAAAATTGATCGTTATTCAAAGATCTATTGGAATGAACTATATATATATCTTTATTCAATAATTTTTATTCTTCATTCAAGAAATAACACTTGTTGCATGCTTTTTATTTTTTGTTCCCGAAATAATAGTTTTCGGGTGAGTTTTATTTTTCGTTCAAGAAATAAAAATTAGCTCGTGAGTTTAACTTCTCTTTCGCAAAATTAAACTTAAGGGCTCAAGCTTTATTTGTTTTGTGAAAAATTGCGTTCATGTAATTCTTTGCTTTGGGAAACGCCATAAGTAGAACTTAAGGAACGAACATTTTTTTTATTGTAACAGAGGACATCTTACAAGAGCAGATAGATTTTTTTGAAGAAGTCTTAATACCAGGAACCGAAAATAGCCGTTGAATATTTTTAGATCATTGAATAATCGATCAAGCATAATAGTAAATTAGGATTTTTATTTTTTCGGCCAAATTTAATCATTATTTTGTGATTTTTTTTTTTGATCATTTTCAACCGATATAACGAAGTCTGTTTCCTTTTATGATCCAACGGTTATAATATGATCGAAATAATAAAACTCATAAGATAACGATTAAATTTGATCGGGAAAATAGAAATCAACTAATGAATGCAAGTTTAGTCTCAATCTCATAATCCATGCCGGAAACATAACGAAGCGAAAATGGAAGACATGCGACCTATGGTTCCAAAGTTAAGTTTGATAAAAAATTTCACGTCCATGGCATGTGCCACGCCTTGTTGTCAAAACCAATTGTTTTACATCCTAGAATAGATCCGGTTGTCATGGCCGTACTGTGTCAAAATTTCATTTGATTCTGTCCATCCGATTAGGCTGCAACCTGGAACATACAGATGTTCATGCATACTTTATACATACATACATATATACTTCCGTGTGCATAGTAGATTATGCCTTAAATAAATAAATTGAAATATTTTATGTTTACAAAGTGTAAAGTGTTATAATAATATTACCTTAGTCTTGCGCGCTTATATACCTGTGTTTTGAAAGTTCAAGATTTTCATGATGACTAACTGCCGTCCCTAAATTGGAGCGCTAGCGTTGCGATTTCTAACGCCAACGAGTGCCAGCGCGCGCCATACCCAAATAAACGTGGCGTTAGTTTTGACGTTTTCTCATTTCCTCTCGTTTCTCCTTCTTTCGGTTTTTCTTCCACACCCAACTTCAACGCGTAACGCTCTGTCAAAAATGATAAATTCATTTGCTCGGCGTTAGCGCCGCGCTATTGTGGGATGCTTCATACAAATTTTATGGGCATGAGAATTTTTGACAGTTCTGTGGCGCTTGACGCGCGAATTTAGGTACGGCAGTAATGCAGAGTCCGCAAAATCCCGGAAGCATTGTCCGGAGGATGCATCAGACTAGGCCGAGCATACTTTAAACTGCCATCAAATTATAACTTAAGAAAGTTTGATTACATGGCAGTTGAGAAATGCATGTGCAAAAATTTCATAAATATAATGAAGGAAATTTTTGCACATGCATCATAACATAGCATGCATTTTGGCGCCAGGTGTTAGCAATCGCGCCTAAACATAAAATTTTAGGCATAGAAGCAGATAGAATTTTTGTTCTAATGGCTTTTTCATCTATGAGGACGTACAAAAACAGCTATATAAACCGTTTTGGTTGGCATTTTAGTCATACCTATCGTTGCTTCAAGAACACTGTAGGCAAGTCCTGGTAGAAGTAGTTTCATCTAACTATAATTTGTCTTTTATAGAGGATTAAAGTTTCCTCTACTTGGGAAGAACTATATTATGTTTCATTAAAGATTCACCTCGTAAACTCACTTAATTTTGTATGAAAAATCGGTTCATTTACGAGGTTTACACGGTTACGAGGCATTTAAGCGTTTAGACGAATACCCTGATTATGTATTTACGCTTATCCCTTAATCCGAGGAAAATTTTCGTTTTCGGTGACCCCTATTTAAATTTTATTAGTACAAATTATGTGTAACATTTTAACCATCTAAGTGTAATTTTTGTAAAACTGATAGTAGGGTCAGTATGTTTTAGGAAGCTTTTTTTTACTTAATTCTACTAGAGAAAGTTTAAGATAATAATTATATTTGAAGTGGCTTTATACACAAAATAACATTTTTTGCAATTGGAGTTTTGGCCAAAAACTATGAAAAGAAATTGCGATGAGGTCGAGCAAAATCTGTTTGGAATTTGGCTACTACGTAAGATAATCAACGTATGGGAATATTTTGATTGAGACCCGAAAATGGCGGTTCTTCTGAATTGCAAAAAAGTTGACCACCATTGTTTTTGCGATGGCGGCGATTTCACAACCCTTGGCGTTCCGCAAATCAAGTTTTTCAATTGCTGGGACTAGCCCCAAATTATTCAAAAGGGTTTGATCGCGATGAAAAAAATGTATACTTTTTCGAAATTTTACTGTACTATTTTTCAACATTTAGTCTTCTACCTTCTGTCAAAATTATTTTGGTTATGCAAACATTTGTGAGATGCGGAGGTTGATACGCCTTTTCACCACCCATTTCGCATTCTAAATATAAAATGTTGTACACCGCATTAGTGAAGGAATAACTCCTACGGTTATTACAAATTTGGATTTGCTTCAACTAATAGTTAGTAAAAGCTGTCTTCTTAAATGCATGAATGAACAGCAGCAGCTTCTTTTATTTATTAACCACGAGAGATAACAGTCTCTGATTTGCGTAACTTATTAAAAATTGGAAATTCTTTATGGTTGCGTATATTGGATATTACTACATACATGGCATGATTTAGGAA